>JBAMHX010000001.1:34786154-34797906 GCA_037177515.1 Pseudomugil tenellus
TATATATTGCAGTCATCTGCCATTGAACGACGGCAACATGTTTACAAGACAGGCTCGGACCATTGTGTCGGAATCATTATGGTTTGGCAGGATTGTATGATTGACACACCAATAGGTTTAAAAGAAGATGGATACTCCGACAAAATAAAAAATCTAAAAGAAAAGGCCTGCCAAAGCCGAGTGATTTACCTGAGTGCGGACCCTTGATAGTCCATGTAGTGCAGACTCCATTAAACACATTACTCCATTAAGCATTATTACCTGCAGTTAACAAAGTCATAAAACTGTTTGTCAGTGAAGCTCATCTTCTTTGCAACAAAAGCACATTATCATAATTCAGATTTAATTTTATGACTTCATTAGAAAGCCAACTGTTATTTTACCTTTTATTTTCTTGTTCTCGCAGGATCTTCGGCTCGTATGATCACATGACACATCAGCCTGTGCTGGTTTTACGGCCATGCGGCTTTGTTTGATGGCTTATTTCATCATCGTTATCTCTGAGGGGAGAACTTTTACTCTTTTATTTTATTTTAAAAGGATGATTGTTCTTCAGAGTTTGTGTCAAAATGAAACTGACCTATAACAGGTGACAGACCATGATCACACCTGAAGTTTTAAACTCCCAGACATGAAAACTGGCCAAATCTGCCTTCTACAGAGTGGTTGATGCAAAGAATAAAGCATTTATTATTGGCCTGGTAGGAAAAACAAACTGTTAACACTCCTTTCCCATGATGTTCACCATGCAGGTTTTTGTCAGTGCAAGCAGGAATACGCTGATGCTCATCCACACATGTATTTTCCTTATAGATGAGACTCCATTTAAAAGAGAATAAACACACTTTCCAGTTGAATCAGATTTATTACCAAGAAACTTTGCTAGAGTTGGGAAATAACCTATGATTCTTCATTTCGCTGATTTTTTCTGCCAAGTAATTAACAAGAAGTGGTGGGAACCGAGCTGGGTCTTCTTTAGGCTACCATACAAATCTCTGTTCAATGCAGTCAAACTCGTAGAAGAAGACAATGTTCATATTTGTGCTGAGAGGAATTTAGATGTGTTATCATGCATCTTTACTCTAAAACCATAAAAACGTTTTCTTTTTCTATGCTGCCTGTTTTTGCCACAAACCATTTCAAAGTAGGCTGAAATGGAGGAAATGTTTTTCTAAATGACAGTTCCAGCAGCTGCAGCTTTGGGTCAATGTAAAAATGTTTGTGTTTTTCCACCAGCGCACCCCATACACCTCGTCTCTGCTGTAAATGAACAGACCTGAAGACACGTCAAGTGTGTGATTACAGTGATACAACTTCAAGCCTCTACATCTGGATGTGATGAATACAGAACACGCGACTGGAATGTCATCATTCATTTTTACTTCTGATGTGGTTTGTGATGGTTTGGTGGAATAATTATGGGAAAAAATAGATTTTCCTGCATTTAAAATCAGTCAAACGTAGGCACATACGCTGCGGTTGCTTTCACCACAATGTTGATAGCAAATGCATATTTGAAACTCAGCGTAGGCTGGCTTGACTTTGGATACGCCAGAAGCAGCTCACCTGGCCGCAGTCCAAAGACAGGGTCACAAACTGGAGCTCTACAACACCTGAGTTTATGTAGACAAACAGAAGAGCTGTCGAGTCCCTGTACTGCTGTCAGAGTGTCTCTGACACCTTGGACTCTACCAAGCCCTCCCTTTAGCGCCGATTTTGTTCATAACCTTCATGGACTGGATTTCTAAGCGCAACCGAGGTGTTGAGGGGATCCGGTTTGGTGACCTCAGGATCAGATGATGTGGTTCTGTTGGCTTCATCTGGTCGTGACCTCCAACTCTCGCTTGAGCGATTCACAGCTGAGTGTGAAGCGGCTGGGATGAGAATCAGCACCTCCAAATCTGAGGGTGAAAGGGTGAAGTGCCCTCTCCGGGTCTGAAACGAGGTCCTGCCCCAACTGGAGGAGTTCAAGTATTTCGGGGTCTTCTTCACGAGTGAGGGAAGGATGAAGCGTAACATCAACAGACTCATTGGTGCTGGCCTGTCATGGTGAAGAAAGAGCTGAACCAGAAGGCAAAGCTCTTGATTCACCAGTGGATCTTTGCTCCTAAACTCACCTATGGTCATGAGCTGTGGACAGTGACCGAAACAACAAAATTGTGAATACAGGCAGCCGATATGGATTGTTGGGCTTTCCATTAGAGATGGGATGAGAAGCTCGCTCATCCGGGAGGACTCAGAGTAGAGCTGCTGCTCCACATCCAGAGGAGCCAGATGAGGAGGCTCGGGCATCTGGTTAGGATGCCTCCTGGACGCCTCCCCGGTGAGGTGTTCCATGCACATCCCTGCAGGAGGAGACCCAGGACACGCTGGAGAGGTTGTATCTTTTGGTTAGTCTGGGAACGACTCGGGGTCCCTCCCAATGAGCTGGCAGATGTAGCTGAGGAGGGAAGTATGGGCTTCCCTCCATAGGCTGCTGACCCGTTACCCGACCCCGGATAAGCGTCAGAAGACGGTACGGTACCTAGTGACATGAACTCACAAACAGACTGATAAGGAAAATAAGGCGAAGGGCAGGTGGGACATGGGAGGAGGGAAGGATTGATGAAACATTGATGGACTGATGAAGCAGTAACAGAACAAGAAGCAGGTGAAGCAAATCAACAAATGAAACCAGGTGTGTAGAGAACAGGAAGCAAAATGAAAAGAACACACCTGGAATGAACTCTGACAACCTACGTGTACAAAAAGAACTTTATTCCTGGAAGAAGTGGGTGGATAAGGCTTTACTAGCAGCTTGGTTGTCTTTTTTCTTCAAAAATGCGAGTGTTCAGCTGGAAGTTGGAGAATGTCATTTCAGATAGAGTAAACAGCTATCACTGTCTGAATTATGGTCTCCTTTGACAAACACAAACCTTGGTTAAAAGTTGGAAAGCAGAAGCGTGACGAGATGGTAAAACATGAATCAGTCTGGGAGAGAACTGAGAAGAAATATGAAAACTCAGACTAGTCCTGATGCAGGAAAGAAAACTGCTTCATGCTCATTTCTGCTGTGTCCTGTTTTATTAAATAAGTCAAATGATCATTGACTGAGAGAGGATTCTAACCAGGACCGTCTCAGGTCGTGCTTCGCATGGATTTCAGGGGAGCCCTGGTTTTCAGTCAGATCACAGTTCTTTGGTAGTCTGTTTATAATTTCTTACTGAACTATATGAAACACTGAAGCTGCCCTTGTCTCAGGTGAATTTGATGGTCCTGTGATCCAGAGAGCAGTTATGGAAGCAGGTATGTGTCAACAGATGCAGGAACACACTCATTTTTCTGCTTGACCTGGCAGAATTTTCATAAATTTGCATAATATTTCCATCTGCATTCCATGTGTGTTTAATTGTGTTAGGGTGCAGTTATTCAGGGGAATGCCCCAGAGCTGTTACTGATAACATGAGCAGGAAGCTCCAGCAGCAGCTGGTTCAGAGCCTACCTGAAGCTGAGAGGTTTCCCCATCTGCCAGCTGGACTAAAACCAACAGCTGAATTCAGTTAAGACATCTATTCTTCCTCTTTCTGCTCCTCTCCTCTGCATTGATGTAAACCACAGAGAAAATCCCAGGTCTTTTCACACATTCATGAAGATAACAACACAAAATATTCAGGACTTCAAATGCTTTGTGAGACAAATGTGAAGAATAAGCTTTGCAGCATTAATGTAAGAATGCCAAGTTTAATGCAATAAAAACTTTTCATCACTGAGCTCGTCACAGATGTTATCAGCAGCATCAGACGCATTATTTCAGGCTACTGAATGGAATTTATTAGAAGAGTAAAAAGTCTTTCCAGTCTCTCAAGGCTCCTCAGAGCTAGAAAAAGAAATGTGAGGAAGAAAAGGTCCTAACAGCTTCCACAGGATGTCTGAAGCATGCAAACCTGTGCTGCAGCGCTGCATTCTGACACACTGCTAGCGGAGAGACACAAACACACTCTGTGGACACGTATGGGGAAAATGAGCATGTCCTCATGTGCAGGTTGTGATAAGGTAGCACTCATCTCTCATTATGCTTGACTCGTTTTGTCTGTGTGGGAAAAGTAAGAAGAATGTGGCCTTGCTTCCTACAGAGCACTCCCTGTCAGGCACAGACAGCTTCAATCCTGCCGATACCGTTAAGTAGGAAGACAGAAAGTGCCGGGCGAGATGCAGGCGCACCTGGACAGGTCACCAGTCCAACACAGAGATAAACCAGTTCATGGATCTCCACATTACCACGAAATAAAACGTCAGCGCCATACTGACTGTTGTGTCCAACCAGAAGCTGTACATTCATCCGCTGTGTTTCTCAGAATCTTGCATTAATTCACACATTAAGCAGCAGTAAATACTGGAAATTACAAACAACTAAGGATGTAATTGTAACGCTTCACTCTGCTGATCTGAAGCGTCTCATTTCTGAGAGCTTCAGCTGAATGTTTGCATGTATCAGGGCAGCTACTACTGACCTCCCACACTGAAAGCCCACCTTACTTCACTCATTCCACACAGCTTAGAGAGAAGAACTGGCTTTGCCTTGTTTGATATTTGATCTGATTGGTCAGGCCGTCCAAGCCCCCCCTCTGACCCCCTAGTCCCCCTCTCCCTTGCTCTGTCTTTCCTCCGCTGAGTGATAAGTAAGCCTACTGGAATTCAAGGGTCATGTTTCAGCAGCATTTCGTGTGTCTGGTCGTCACACAGCACTCCTCTGTTACCTCAGGCAGCCAACACAAAGCTGGAGGTTCAGGAAGTACAGACATCAGCTCATCTGCAGGGAAATATATGCACACTCTGAAACACTGAAGAGCTCTCACAGTCTGGTACATGTACTAACTGATAAACATCACAGCTGTTGATCAGTGGATTATAAATTAAATCATTATTCTGCTTTGACTGAAATGATGTGGATTGAATCCAACGTTTGATTTGAGCCAGACTTGATTCAAGTCTGCAGGTTTCCCATCCAGATTCTGGAGGTTTTCCATAAGTGCCAACCAACGTTGAAAAAAACAGCCAATATGGAAGTGCCTAAAATTGCACTAGCCCCCTCATCCACTGGGGGGTCAGGCTGCTTGTTAAACATAAATCATTCATTAAGTTGTTATTCAATCTTGGAATTTTGCATAATTAGGGGCGTGTCCTTTTGATTGACAATGTGTTTTTTAGCCAGCTAGCAGCCAGCCTTAGATTAGCATACCTATGTCTGTTAGCTGGTTGGTTCCTGTTTGGTTCCAGTTTCATGTTTTTGACCTTTTTGTCTGTTCCGGGAACGACAGCACCTGTGATGCTGTCGAGATGGTGACGGTAGGAACCCCCCGACGAGATCAACCTTTGTTCTTCAGAAACTTACTAGGAGGATAAACGGTCTATGGTTTTCATTCCTGGTTCTAATCCTGATGGAGGCTTTCCTTCATGGTCTTGATTCTGATGCAAGTTTTTCTTCTGAATACTGGTCCTGAAGGAGAGTCTTCTTGGTTTTGATGGCTATATCGGGTCCAACAGTTCTTTGGAGTCTTTGTTTGGACCAAAACAAACGATGAAACTTGGGTTGCTTTGACATCTAACTGGACCAAAGGTAACCGGAGTTCAGCCCAGATAAGGACTTTGGGGTAAAACCTGTCTGGTCCAGGACAAACTATTCTGTTAAAACAGAAAATGGAAACTGTGCTGACCATTTTCCAAAGATCTGTGCTCTGCTACCCTCCATTGAAATATAAGGGTATGGGAACGTCAACAAAGCCATCTTTTCAGTGAATGTATACTGGGTGGGAGGTAGTTATCCCTTTAACTTCCTGGTCTACCATGTGGTACAAGTAAATTCGCAGTGATTATAATGATTTTTATAGCAAACTGAAATCAACCTGCCTAAGCCATCTCTACCACTCGGTTTTGGTATGTAAAATCCAAACTAAGTGTTTGTTCTCACACCACTGTTTCACATTTTCACCAGTTTACTGTTGTTATGTCGTTATTAACTTACATCTCAACCTTTTGCTAAAAACCATTTATTCGATTTATTTTTGTCCAAAAGAAACAGAAAAATGCAGAGAAACATTTTTCTTGGGTGTCTTTCCTAATGTGGTAGTCAGAGTTACAAACTGGTTTATATGAACTGGTATGACAAACTGGATGTATGTGGTTTATATGATGCATTTGTTTTAAGTTGACTATGATGAACTGGACTCAACTATTTAACAAGTATATCTTAAATTGAATTTGATTTGAGTCGCTATGGCTTTCTGAGACATTTATACCCAGATTTTGTTTTCCTGTCAAATGAGTCTTTTCCATGTACATATTCCTCCTGCATCAGACTGTACAAACATCTTTCTGCAATGTAGTCTGGACAAGGATACAATATTTATCTATTAATCAGGATCTTTAAGGATTAACAGAGTTTTTATTTGATCTGCTGTACAGTCATATCAACACCTGCACCATCTTTAGTCGGGTGGAGTTTAGGTGTCTATGTCAGTGCAAACATTTCTGAAAGATTACAGGTTCACCATCCATTTCTGGGGAAGTCAAACAACCTGGAATCAATAGTTAAGTTATTAGAAGCTCAATGCAATCCAAACAATCATTTAATAAACTTCCTGCAGGTAAGATGTTTAAAAAGACAGAAAGAGAAGCAACAAAGGTGTAAAACAACAGTGTTTAAATGACCTGGTTGCTGGTTGCAAACACGGCTGGCTGTGACAATCATGCTTGAGTGGTTCAGTAAGTCTGTGCAGGAAACATACGGCTTCAACATGCTACTGGTTTCTAGTTGGCCCAGTCCAAAGAGAGATGGGTCCAGCTGGTAGTTTATTCTGTGTTAGGCGGCAGATTCATGCTGAGGTTGGATAACTTCCATAGCACGCTGCTGCAGAGGAAACGCCTCCTCCAGACAAAGCATTGCTTTTTTTCAACATGATGGCCTCTGTCTGCCAGATATTCTGCTGGGATTGCCACCATTCTTCCAGAAAACCTCAGTTTTCCAAGTCTAAAACGTAG
This sequence comes from Pseudomugil tenellus, assembly GCA_037177515.1. Lineage (NCBI taxonomy): Eukaryota > Metazoa > Chordata > Actinopteri > Atheriniformes > Pseudomugilidae > Pseudomugil > Pseudomugil tenellus. The sequence continues at coordinate 34,793,172 of JBAMHX010000001.1, forward strand.
TCTGGTAGGAAATCTGAAAAATCTCCAAATAAAAGAATATGAGTGTATTTTCTTTCTACTTGTAATCACATATAAATTTCAAGTTATTTATTCCTTGTGTATGTGGGATAGGATGCTAACTGCACAGCCGTGTGCAACAGCAACATCTGCATCCAGCCAGCAGAGCTCGCGAGTTTGGACTGGATCCAGCTCTGAAAGCCATTAAAACCTCCACAGACACACAACTGGCTTTCATTTTGTCATTATGGCCCCCATGAAGGCCCTGATTGTTGGAGGGGAGCTTCAGTCAGTGAAACAGTACCGTAGAGGGGGAGGGAGAAAAAAGGATGAAGGAGGGGACCACACATGTCTTCATGGACAGGGGAACCCCCGCCACACCGAAGACTTTACAGAGGCCTGTGGGAATCAGCTGCTTCTGTCATGCAGTAGAGCAAACAGAGAGTTTTCCAGCCCACTTTCAGACAGTTTGTAATCAATACATGAGGTTTTTCCTGTTCATGCAACTGTTAGGATCACAAACAGATGAATAAATAGCTTTAATTTGGTTGCAAAGAGCATGCATGTTCACCTCACAGTAAAAATGTTATCTGTTCCTAAAGCTGCTGAACAAAGGAGCATGAAGTGTGTGTGTGTGTGTGTGTGTGGATCTAACTGTGGACACACCTCATGGTACATTTTTACTGCAATGAGGACATTGTGCGTATAAGCCCAGTCTTAGTATGAAGGCATGGAACTGGGAGGACACCAGTATGAGCCAGTCCTCCATCAGGTACAATGAGAATCATTTCAACTGGAATAAAAATGTCAGTCTTCTTTTCTGTCTTCCGGAATGTTTGTCACATAAAATGTTTTTTACTCAGGCAGTTTGCTGGATGACCTAAGCCAAGCAACATGCTGAGGGACTTTCTTTCTGGTCCTGAGGGAGGGGCTTTGATGTTTGAATGGAGGCGTATTCGTTTGACAACCACCTCCTTTCTGACTCCTCCACCCCTGATAACTCTTATCAGGGGTGGAGGAGTCATGCAAATGGTGTTAAATGACAAGAGGTGACGCACATACTGGTGTCCTGAAGATACAGATGCTTGTGTCTACTTTGCAGATGACTGGAAACTAAAACGCAGACATACGCTTCACTAGCATTTCTCCTTCAACATGTGATCTAGTCTTTTAACACCTGCACTGCCATATCTACTTTTATTGACATGACATATAAATGGATTTTGAAGAGCTGACAATCCAGAGATGAACGACAACATCATAGCAGAAAAAAATAAAAGTACCTGAATAATAATAATCAGAATTAAAACCGAGGTTTCCTTCATCTGTCCTGTGGACACGAGTCACATGAACCACAATCAAAAGACTTCAGCCGCTGGAAGTTACTTCTACTTCTTGTCCATCAACCACTGTGGTCCCATACGCATCGGGTTTTTACTGGTTCCCAGTAATACACATGTGCTGCTTCAGCATCTTTAGCAAACATGTGGAGAAGACATGAAGATGATTCAACTAACAAGCGTTTTCAAAGGAAAACTCTTTAAACTGTTGCTGTGGCGACGTTAAGACTGACCACACACAGTGACCCTGCAGGTCACTCAGGGACCCTCGGGGGCTGCGTCCTCTTTCATGTTTAATGCCCCCAGACTACAGCAGGAAGAGCCCTGATACCAATCAGATTCCTCCTGCATGGGAAGTTTATCCCCGTCCAACGTTTCCTGAAGTGATCTGACAGCTTGAGGAACATTTGCTTTGTCCTACAAACAGCCAACCTTCTGCTTCCATCCAAACTCCTCACTTGTTTCAAATGGCTCCAAAAATGATAAATCTGCCTCTCAGGATCCATAAAGGCTCAAATGTAGAAAAGGAGATTTTATCTGCCGTGCTCCACACCAGCATCATACACAACTCGCTGATGTGTCACATTTTCCTCACACGTCTGTGTGCGCATCATCCAAAACGTAGAGATAACATCAGTACGCAGCCAGCAATGCGAAGGAGCCCAGTGAAAAACCTGCAGAGGCATGTAGGCATGAGGACTGGCTAAGAGGGTCCAGTAGTCCGACCTGTTTGCCGTGTTTCTACAACCCTGCTCACACATCTCATCCTAACTGAAATATCTTTGCAACTATTAAGTCATAGAAAAGAGAAAATGTAAATATCATGGTGAAGAAGAAATGAAGATGGCACGCACCACCATAATAATGAGTCAACATCTGGTGAACTGTGCAGAGGTTGAACCACCCCGGTCCCCTGCAGATTGCATGAAGCCGGACTGTCATCTGCACATCCGAAAGGTTCAATTTCCTATTTTCAAAATCTCCATGTCAAAGAGCTTGAACCCCACGCTGTCTCTGATGTGTGGTGGAGGGAAACATCGGGGTTGAACGTGTTGAAGCTGTTTCTCTTGCTGATACCGCAGACATGAGATCCTTTTCTTTCACAAAGTATCCATTCATCTTTTATATAAAGTTAATAAAAGTCCATGACTGCAGTGCTGAAATAGAAGACTAACAACTGTTACTGAAAAGCTCATGCGTAAAAGCCCATGTGTAAGATTATTCAACCGATAAGCAACCAGAATTCAACCAATAAGCAGCATTTGTATGCGAGTTTCACCAAAATGGAGAAATAATTGGTTTTCTGTCCATGTCAGCTCCATCCAACTTTTATGGCACACCCTCATTTCTCATGTTGGTTGAGGAGGTTTCACTAGAGTGTCAGGTAAAAACGTTCAGTTCTGTCTAATTTAAAGTCTCATTTATGTTGGACGCAGAAAACAAATACAGGCAAACAAACAATTTTCCACCTTATTTGGTCAGTTTTCAAGGTGCTTAGATATGCATCAATTAACATGCAGGCACCGGGACCTCCATCAGCAACCAGGCGTCTGAAACAGTCCACCCTATATCTATATCTATATATATATATATATATATGTACACACATGCAAAGTACACACACTAATTACTTTTACTGTATGGTAACTGAGTTACTAACTCAATTACTTTTTGGGAAAAGTAATTTGTAACTGGGATCTTCCTGCCCTACCTGCACATGTAATGGGTGGGTGCTCTCTGGGTTCGCTGGCGGTTCCCCGGTGGAGGTGGCTGTGGGCTCTGGAGGTGGGGAGTGTTGCGTTCGGCGGGGCCTGCTGCGGGGGCCCGGGGGAATGGGAGGTGCCTATTGCCAACAGTATGCTGCCATCTGGTCTTACATCCTTGGGCTCCTCACTCTTCTCACCAGCACACACACAATTAGGGATATGGGGGGCGGTTACATTGCTGGGTGTGGTAGTGGGGGTCATTAAGGTGGCCCTCATTGCTGCACTCGGTATCTCATCGCCTCTCGGTTTTAATCACACTTATACAGAAGCACAATTACTACAGATGGCAAACATACAGTTCTTGGGGGGTGGGTCCATGGAATGTATGGTGGGAGGGGATACTTCGGTATCCCTGCCCCCAGCATGATGAGGTCCCTGCTCCTCAATCTTAACTACAGACAGCACACCTCACAAGGACATTTACAAGTGTATAGATATAGTTCCTCTTTACAGAGGAACAGCCTCTATGCTGGACAAGACAAAAAAAAGTCTTTTCTGCTGAGGAGACAACACCCAAACCTGGTCCCCAGGAGACAAGTCTCCCCCATGACAACGGGAGTCATAAGCGCGTTTTTGCTTGAGCCCTGCTGCAGCTAGGGCCTCCCGAGTCAGCTTTTTTATTTCTGCAAAATAATCCATCCCTGACTTTCTTATCTCAGGCTCTGGAGGAGAGCCGAACACCAAGTCCACTGGGGTGCGCAACTCTTGACCAAACATCAACAGGGCAGGAAAAGATCCAACCCAATGATAAAAGCTTCCTGGATATTTGCCAGCCAGAATGGGTGGCTGTAGTTCTGGCCAGCCACCTACATATCAAGGATCCGCCTTCCCTTTAATCTGGTGCGCTCACCAGTGGCTGTGGTTACATAGCGGTTGGTGGGAGACCATCCCTGGGCACCTGGTGTTTCTGTGCCAGGCAGCTTGCCTGGACGGATCAGGGAGATGGTGGAGCCTGTGTCAATGAAAGCACAAAGCTGCAAGCCACCAAGTTTGCAGTTAATGTACAGTCCATGCAGTTTGCCCATCTGGCCCAGACGAAGCACAGCCTTACTGGTGGGGGTATGAGCTTCGGGAAGTGGCAGGCCCCCCTAAGTGCCATTCCTCCTCAGTTTAAATCCGGTGTAATTTCTAACTGTTGTGGTGCAGGAGCTGCGCAATCAGGAGCCAAGTGTCTACCTGCATTGCTCGCTGTCAATGCTCCTCCCTCTGTCTTGGAGAGAATTCCCTGGTCTTCCCTGTGCGAGGATGAATTGCTGAATTTCTCATACAGAAGAAATTCTTATCCCGCTTCTGACAACAATGTAACATGGGAGAGATTCAAAATGAATGACACATGAATTAATCAGAGAGAACATCCTGTTACTTAACACAAGAAGAGAGTTCATGCCCTCTCTTCAAGAGAGGGCATGAACACCTAACTCATGGTGCAGAACAAGGTACCCTAAGCATGATGGGAAAATAATGAAATAAGCCAGTGGCCAACACCTCCCATTGCCACAATACATTAAACATTAAAACATGGAGTGAGACAATACATGAAAGACAGACAGACGATATACACGGTTATAACCCAGGAGAATCATTTTAGAGATCTGTTGTCACGCAGAAGTCCGACAATCTGATCAGAAACGT
>JBAMHX010000004.1:16190-38767 GCA_037177515.1 Pseudomugil tenellus
CCCCCCCCCCCCCCCCCTCCCCCCCCCCCCCCCCCCCCCCCCCCCCCCCCCCCCCCAAACTACCTCTTTTCTTTGTGGTGTGTTTCTGTCTCTTTATGTTCTGTTTGTGTTCTCTTTCCTTTTCTCTTGTTTTTTTTATCTTTTTCTGTCCCCTCCGGTCATTTCCAGCAACACATGGAAACTCTGTCGAACTAAAATGTAAATAAAATAAATAAAGAATTCAGATTATCAAGAAGAACTTTGTATACACGTATATACATATAGTTCCTCTTGACAGAATAAATTAGCTCAGCATGACACAGCGGACAGATCACCATTTGATCTGTCTGCAAAAAAATGTCCCTGATCTGATCACAAAAAAAACAAAAAAAACAAACAAAAAAAAACAGGAGTGCGTTTTGATTCGATATATTCACGGAAATGTTTTCTGGGACGACCTGTGCTGTTGTTGGATACATAAAAAACTTGAGGAATCTTCCAGATGTTATGACTGGACCATGTAATGACCATAAAGTCACTTGTAAGATGATGCAGAGAGATGAGGTGATTTCACAACGAGTCGCATCGCTGAAGGACAAACTCCCACCAAGAGAATCTTCTTCTCCTCTTATTATTACATTGATAAACCATCAGAACTGCATCCAGACTGAGAATTATATCTGAGCTACGAACGATCAGCAGCAACTTAGAGACAAAGGCTAGCTAGTTAGCATGACTCCTGCTTCCACCTGCAGCACAAAGAGCCTGTAAGTATCTGATTATTAGTGCAGGTTAGTTCATGAAGCATCTTTTATTTCGTACCATATTTTGATGACCATAATGCGGACTTTAAAGTGTAATGTGTTGTTTTGTGACTTTAAGGAAAGCGGCTGTCGGAGAGGACAGCAAGAGAACCGTGTGAAGAGAATAGGTATAGCTGCTGTGAAAGAACAAGTGGAGTAAATCAACAGCTTAATTAAAAGGAAAAATATAAAACCATAAATACTCTGCTGCAGGATCCTATTTACATTGGTTCCCTGCCAGAAACACAGACTTCTTGGCAGCTTGGCAAAGTAAATATCGAGCTGCCGCAGGCAGCAGCGAGAGAGGTTATAGCTAGCTGTCACATCGACAAGGTAATTAACAAATTAAATGAAGTTTAAACAGATTTCAGGGACCAGAAAAGGAAGCTGGGACACAGCAGCAACGATAGACCCAAAAGAAACCCAAATTTTTAACATCCTGAATCCTGATCGCGGTGAACGGAGCTAAACAACCGGAACCCTGAACTGTCATCTAGCCGTTCTGTTAGAGTAGATGATGGGACACTACTCTCTCCGTTCTGTCTTCTTTGCTTAAAATGCGACCAGTGTATCCATGTTGGCCATTGTTTGAGTAAAGAAAATGATATTTTTAAGTTTTTCCTGAGCAGTATTACGTTTTAAAACAGTACTAGTTAATAATTATTGCTAATGTAGCCGGAAGGGGGAAACGGACTTTGGTATAATTTTTCGCAATGGATTATGGGAACGTGGGTCCACCAAAAAAGTGGTGGATAGGTTTTGATTATTTTTTCCCTGTTATTGTTTTATTGTTTGTTCTTCCTTAATGTTTTGCTAAAAACTTTAAAATTGTATACAGACATGTACATTATTGGAGAGACATGTATGTGATTGTTTCTGTCTCCTTATCAATAAATATATGAAACAAAAAAGTTGTCATGAAGATAAACTTCACTTATTAAATCTAAAATGGTTTTTGAACCAGGCTGTAAACATATTTATTTCTGATGTAAAATCTGAGATTTTAATATGAGTCTATAAGGAATTGCTGTTTAGCAGCCAGCCATCTGGTGGTGAGGGGTGAACTGCAATTTTCTGCACTTCCTGGTTGACTTCAATCTCGGTCAGGAAAGATGGCCACCTGGTCGCAATGTACGTGCTGTTCCCATGGAAACACAGAGTGGTGTTGTCAATTCAGCAAAGGCCCACCTTTAGGAAGATCTCGGCTCTTTTCGTCTCGAGGCTTTTTCCCTGAGCAGTGCTGACAGGGCCGAGAGAGAAGTGGCTGCACTCAAACTAATGGCCAAGAGAGGGCACTAAAGTTGATATATCAGATAACCATTCTGGATTAAGAATAAAGTGCATGCAATGTCTCCTTTAAATACTTGCTTTTGAAGAACAAAATATCTATTTAGAAAGTGATATGCTTTCTGCAGGTTATCCTCCTGGTTCTGTAGTTTGTGCTAATTGTTCTGTTGTGCAAATGTTAATTCTGCTGTGAGAAATGTACCAAAGCAACTGAAAAACCTGTAATAGTAACTTAGCTGCACATAAATTATTGAGACTGATAAAAAGATGGAGAGTAATGGATGGATAGATGGATGGAAGGATAGATAGCTATAGAAGTAGGATTAGTTTTTTCCATCAAGTTTTCATCACTTCACTGTCCGGCCAGCAGAGAGCAGTGCAGGCTCATTGATGATGTTTTACTGATGCAGAGTATATATTTGATTTCATTCAAAGTGGATGTTCAGCTCAGTGTCTCTGTGTGTGCATGTGTGTGTGACCAGCTGATTAAAATGTCTCTTGACCTGACGCTGACACCCTCAATAGGCAAACTCGTTGTCTGGTACTCTGCAAACAGCCTGCTGATGCTATGAGAGAGAAACAAAAAAGAGACACAGTAAAGAATGTAATGAACCTCCAATTCAAAGGCCTATTGGGCCTCTTGGTGCAGTTATTGTTCTTACACACCAGACTCTTCCACTATGGAGCTGATTCCCTCATTTTCTTTGCTCTGTCCTCAGATCAGTAGCTGAAGGCAACACTGTGGATAAGTGGAGCAAGACATACAAGAGAGATAGAGATAGCGACTGTGTATGTGTGTGTTTGTGTTTGTTCTGTCCTGGATGAATTCAGTTTGCATGGTTGACAGTCAGCTAAACTCTTTCCACACATCAAGACTCTGGAGACATATTGCCACTGTCCGCAGGTTTAATGATGGTAAGAGAGTCTGAAACTGAAGAAATAGATACAACAATTTGCACAAGAATCTGCATGTTATTTGTACAAGGCTAGCATGAAGCTGAAAGAAAATCATAAGATTGAGATAGCATTAGATCAGAAGTATGACCAACAGGAAGCCTACTTTACAAACAGCAAGGATATATAGAATTTACAATTTAAAGCTAAACACTGTGGAAATATGTACCGACGATACAACTGTGGAGCAGTCAGAACATGCACTGCTGAGAAACATTAATGTACAAAGAGCTTACTGTGCATGGTCATTGTCAACATTTCTTCTTTCAATAAAACATATTCAAACAGACAAGGCAAATTAACCCTATACTCAAAGTAGCCTGAAGGTGGCAGAGTTACTTTGAGAATCTTTTCATTTGTATAATTGAAAAGATTTATTGCAAAAAAAACTTTCCTTTTGAAACTATGCTTTTAACATTATTTACAAAATTTAACAGATCTAATAACCTTATTTAACTCATACATCAGCATCCTAACTAGGCCAAACACTGCCCGCCTGGCATGTAAAAACACCACTTGCTAAAGACACAATTTTCCTGGGGAAGTATGACGGTCTAAGTGATTGGTCTGATGACGAGTTTGATTCTATCTGGTCAAACAACTCTTATCTCCACCTTATGTACTGTCCTATCCTTGCTTGTCACTCATGTGGCAAGTCCAAGGGGCCACTCACTCCTTGAGATTCAAATATCTTTTAGAACAACAACACTTCCTGGATCTATGTTAGGTTTAGTAGACTGCCACTTGCATCGTGTTTTCTGGGGTAGAGAGGAACTGCTTCTTCCACTTGTCTAAAAAGATGTTTGAAAGATGCTCCACTTGGCACTACTGATATCAGTAAAGGTCTGTTGTACCACACTCACCAGAAGAAGTGAGGAGAAGCTATACTTTCAAACAAAGCAGCTATAGTGAGTACGAAAGGGTCACTTGGGTGTCTAGGCACAGGAACAAGGGTACTTGCATTTGTAGTAGCAGACACCTCAGCAAAAAAGACAATAAGGAGTTCATGTTTCAGTTTTCTGGTTTTGAGCCCAAAAAATCAGGGAATCCAAGAATCCAAGAATCCAAGGCTAATCAGTCTCTCCCAAGTACCGCTCAAGTGGAAGGAATGTGAGGGATTGAAAATCCTTGAAAATCCATCCCTCATCAATATTTGAGGGTACCTTGAGCTCTTACAATTTGTTCCGTGATCTGAGTGGAGGCTTTTCATAGGAACCCTGATGGCCAGGAACCACTTAAGGTCATTAATAAAACTGGAAATATCAACAGACTATATTACTTCAATTGGAACTGCTGCTATGCTCATGTATGTGAAGATCACAGCCCACCTCTTTCTTTGAGTGATGCCTCATCTAGTTCCTCACCAATCGACAGTGAATGGCCTGTAAACACTAAAACCTACATTTATAAATGGGGGGTCAGCAGAAAGGCGATCTGAAGGGAGATTGACCATTTTTTGAAAACCAAAAGGAGCTTATAGTCTTCTGCATGTTATGATTGACAGATGATTTTATTCACTTGCCTCTTGGCTTCACTGATCCACCATCCAACCATGTGGTTGGATTAGTTCACCTGATTGTGATTTTGATCAGAAAATATAAGTGGGTTCTTTTCCACTTAAGGTTTGCTTCATTGATATGGCTACCCCCTCTTAAAAGTCCATGTTTGTCTAAAAAGGAGACCAAGTTTTTAATTCTCTTAAACGGACATCCGGGACATTTTGACGTAATCACATTGCAATGACCCTTAAGTGGAGTCAGGAGAGATAAGTGGCCGAGTGCCGTTGTAGTGGGGAAAAAGTATTTGTGGAGTGACCCAGGTCGGAATGTTCAAAAAAGGAGATAGTCTGGAATAAACAGCATCCATCTGTTTTCCATCAGACCAGCAGTTGCACAGGATCTTGGAAAGTACATCGGCTATGTTTTCCAAGTTTGGACATGAGGAGCCGCTCTCTGTGAGTGTGTGTTGGAAGGTATTGACGTCAGGGACTGTGGGCTGAATGTATTAATACTGGTTATCAGTCGGGGCGGAGCATTCCCGTCCTGAGATCTCTGCCGAATGCATCTGGTTGTATCTACTTGCTACTTTAATAAACTTACTTTGAGTAATAGTTTGACATCTGAGACTTTGTCTGTCCGAAATCACCGCACCGGTATCGTGTCAGCGGACGCTATGGTTCGGGTGTCTGCGTACGCGTGGTAAGTCTGGCTGGCCTGCGGGTGCAGCGGGGTGGGGAGACTCTCTTAAGGAAATCTGATTTTGTGAAAGCACCTTCTGATAATAAGGCTAGGGTAAGTTAATTAGTCTTAATTTCCCAACACCGTCAACAGATGCCAAATACGATCAGACATAATGGAGATGGTTAAAATGTTAAGGCAACCAAAGTCCAACTGTGCCACGTCTGTGGCCTTTATTTTACATCCGGTAAGTGCACATTTAGTGATATTCTATAGATAATAATATGTGCCCATCTGACCATAACTTAATAATAACATTAGGCCTGCAGAGAACCCAAGACCTCTTAATTATAACAAGTCAGACCGGCCGTATTTAGGCTAACTGTTAGCTAACTGTTAGCTAACAGTTAGCGGTTAAATTCAGAGCACCATAAACAATGGACACGATTGTCTTCTTGAGACTTCTTGAGGCTCCCTTCTTGAGTTGTTTTTAAAAAATCTGGCTGTGCATCGTAGATGAACTCTGATCGAAGTATTCCACTTTTGCCCCTGCTAATGGATCGTACAACCATATACTCTCTGGAAGACTTTAAGGACATTTTTCCAGCCCTACTTCCTACGGGAGCGTTTAGCTGTAACAACCATAAAAGAAAAAAATGACCAGTTTCTCTTTTTAACGTAAAATATATCTCTTATAATGAAACAGATTTTTAATATAACGAGGTATTAATCTCGTTATATTAAGAAACTTTAACAAGAATGTTTCTCACTATATAGAGACATGTTTCTTATTAAAAACAATGTTAATATAAATATATTTCCTCATCTGTGACACAGTTATCTTGTTATAACATGATATTATTAACCGTAACATCGCTTCTCGAGGAACTTTTGATTCTGGTCAGGAGGGAACAGCAAGAAGATGAAGAGGGGTGTGTTTTAATGAGTCGAAATCTGTCGGAGGAATGCATTTCCACACAGGAAAAAAAAAACTTTATAATGTGACAGTTTCTTGATATAACAAGACATTAATGTCATTATATCGAGAAACTTTAACGAAACAGTTTATCATTATAACGAGATGTGTAACCCTAACCCTAGTTTCAACAAGGTAAATATAATGAACTCCAGGAGGCATCCTAACCAGATGAACAATGTTGTTTATAGCTTGTTTGGATTCCTCCACCGTTACTCTTGTTTCACAGTAGTGCCAGTCTCTGCAAGAGCTATGCATGTTTGTGGATGTACTGAAGGAGCGAGAGATGTGCAACAGACGAGTAAATGTACAAACCAATGACCTCCAAGGAAAAATCTTGGCAAATCATTTGGAGCCAAGCTGCAGTTTTGAAAGTGGATATATGTGGCCTGGTTTTTTCAGTATCTGAACTGGGGCTAATGAACCAGGTGCTATGGTTTGCTGGGTTAAAACGTCATTGAGGGAGACCCCATCACAGCAGGCACTGTTGTTTGTTTTGGTTTCTTGTAATTATTGACTCCAAACAGTGGAAGGTAACATCTCTCATCTTCTTCACTTAAAGGAAGTGCGACCTAAGCATTAAAACATTATGTCATCTTTGGTTTTCTTTGAATAAGAACGCGACATCATCCTGTTCAAATCTTGTGACCTGTTGTCTGGGAGTCTTTGGGGATGTGATTTGAAGGGAAATGGCGCTGTCCAACTGTTATGTACGTATTTCTTGAACCCTAATCCATTATTTTCATGAAACAGCTGTCTTGAATGGACAGGGAGACTTGATTGTTATTCTTGAGTAGTAGATTACAACCTAGATGATCATCCTCATATCTGTCTCTAGGTTGTGTAGCAGTCGTAAGGGACTTGTATTGTGCACCGCTTCTCTTTAATGCTAAATATGGCTGGCACGAAAAGGGTTGGGTGACCTTTTGTGGTTGTGTTTGTGTAGAGGGGTTTCACAGTGAGTTTCTTATGGACCAACCCCAGTCACACATTTCCAAATATGATCCATTCAAAATCTAACTTTTCAGCATAAGGTGCATCTTGGGGACCACTTATCTGGCTGTCGACTTTGTGGAATCTGATACAAGAATCAATATGGGGGCTTTTGGGTCGAGATCTGAAATAAGGTGGTGACATTCTGCACTGCATGTTGAGATCACCCTGCTATCATCTGGGAAATCATTGCATTCAATGAGGCTGAGAAGTGGAATTTGAACTACCTTGTCAAGAGACTCCACTTTATTTCCAACTGCTCTACTACACATTGTTGCTTTAAGACCTGCAAATGCTCTTAGTGAGAGCTTGGGCCATGGTCATTAAACATCTAGAACTCTGAACTGACTAAGAATTGGTTTCTTTGCTCATCATAGCTAGCGCATAGTCTCTTTGCCCAGTTTAGGCTGCCTGGTGGGTACACGCTTATGAGGCAAACTTAAACATGACCATCAAGCTTTCACCACAAACCTGGTGCAATTGTAGGGGATAGTTACTGTGGGCATGATAGACTGCTGCCTTCTCCTTCCCACATCAAGAGGAGCCAGATGAGGTGTCTTGGGCATTTGTTTAGGATGCCTCCTGGATGCCTCTGAGCTTCCCTCCTTAGGGTGCTTAGCATCTCTTCATTGGCTCCCTGTTAAATAGAATTTCAGTTTAAAATCCTTCTCCTTACATATAAAGCTCTCCATGACCAAGCTCCATTGTATATCAAAGATCTCATAGTTCCATATATTCTAAACAGAGCACTTCACTCTCAGACTGCAGGGGTCTGTTTCACAAAGGAAGTTCAACAAACCTTGAGTTTGAGAGAGAACTCTGAGTTGACAAATCCTGCGATGAGTTATCCATTTCACAACAGCTGTTTTGTTGGTTTTATTAACACCGAGTTAGTTCAGCCTAAGTTAACAATGAGCGACAAGACTTTAATAAGCATCATCAATGGATCCCAGAAACGAGTCACCATGACAACCGCTTGAAAAAAAAAGGTCTCTGTTCTTCCTCGCTGGAGTTAGAATTAGAATTTGAAATGTCAAGAATAAAGTGGAAATACAGTCTCTTCAAAGTACGAATAGTCCTACTCATTTATTATAATGCTGTGTTTATGTGCAAGAATGTCCTTGTTGCTGAAGCCTCTAAAGTACAAGATCACTAACTCATCCACTCATTGTGTTTTATAGAGCAAAGCTGGTTCACATTAATCTGACAGACTCCTAGTTAATGTCAACTTATTTTTATTTTATTCTCAAAACTGTAGCTACTTTGACTTTATTCTCATGATTTCAATCTTATTCTTGAAATTATATTTCAACTTTATTCTCGACATTTCAGGTTTATTCTCAAAGGGAGGAAAGGAGAAAATTATCAATCCTCCACATTTTTTGTCAGTATGGCCCTAAAACTCCGTCATAGTGATTATGAACATTTTCAGGGAGATACAGGCAGCATGGGTGATGATTGCCGAGAGTGAATGTGTAACTTTTTGTATTTTATTTATGCGAAAGAGCAAGCACGTCCAATGCACGCTCATCAAAATGATCATTTCACTTGGCAAACAATTAAGATGAAGTATCAAACTATAATTCAAACGTTAAAGCGTTTTGTTTTATTGGTGATGTCCTACAGCTGGATGAGAACATCAATATATTTTAGAGACTGCAGTGAAAACCAGTAACGCTCCAATAGATACGTTTCCTGGAATGAAAAAACGTCTAATCAGTGCTTAATCATTATTTGGTGATGAATATCAAACTCCCTGCGAAGAAGCACATCCTCTTCGTCAATAAACGGACATGTCATGTTCACAAAAAACGAGATTGACAAAGCAAGTGAGATTTTAATTCAAGGAAATTGAGCCGTACTTCTGAAATGGGAGGAGACTGAAATAAACTCAGGGTTTGAAGTGCCTTGTGACGACATTGTCGTGAAATGGTGCTATACAAATAAAGTTGATTTGAACTGAACAATAAGAATTAAAGACGCAAGCAGCTCTAGAGGCGCTTACACCTACAGCACCGCTCGCTCTATACAGCCAAACTTCACATCAGGTCATTACAGTCTTCACATCAGGCCATTTAAACTTCTTAAAGGGTCACTTCCTGCTCCAGGTGGGTGGGGCTACAGTCATCATCTTTGGTCACCTGGAGTGACCTCTGATAAGTTTGGTGCAGATCAGGTGCTGTATTTCAGAGTTAGAGCAAGCATTGCTGGATGCGCATCATCAAGTAGGCACCATGGCCTTGCCTATCAATTCTTAAAATATGTTTTGATAACTTTTAATCACAAGGTTTGTATGATCATGCTATAGATGTTTTGATCAAACGTAAGAGGCAAAAAACGGCAAAAAAGTTTTAAAAAATTTGAGTTTAATTTAAAATGGCCTACCGTCTGATGAAATTTAGCCCATAGATCCAACAGGCTTTGTAAGAGAAAGGCACATGAGGAACCAGATATGTAAGGAAATGCATCGCAAGTTAATATTAATATTACAATAATAAATATTTTAATTGGGGCACCAACTTCTAATTTCTAGCTTACTTTGGTAAAGTATAGGTATAGAAGCAAACCTATATGTTAGTTAATAACTCAATCAAAGAATAAAAGAATAATTAACCCATCTCAATAAATAAGTCTCTTTTTAAGCTATTTTCGTGAGGGCTATTTTGAATTGACCTGAATTATGACCAAAGGAAATAAAGACAGACAAAGCTGAGATAATAAAATTAATATTTATTAATCTAATCTAAAGTCTATACATGACTAAATATGAGAAAGAAAAGAAAGGGAAAATATGACAGACAGACAAGACTAACAAACATAAACAATGATGCAGCTTTTTATATGATGAGCAATCGGACTTTCTGTGTAAAAGGACGGTATGTGTGTGCAATTAAACATGAATTAAATAAACTGATGTTTATTAATTATGTCTGAGAAGGTTAAACCATAACTAAGGCCTAGATAAAATAGTCCATAACTTGCCAAGCATCATCATTAGAGAGAGGTAATTCCTCGTTGAGACTCAGTGGACTGGGCGGTCCAATCCCGTTTGAGGTGCTGGGACGGTGTTGGTCCGTTTCGGTGTCAAGTTGGAATTGGTGAGAAGGCCTGTCCTGGGGGTTCGCTCCCTGGCTTCATCTCTCCTGGATTGATGGCTTGGTGGTGGTTTTGGATCCAGGTTGTTAAGGCCGAAAAAGTTTGAAAAAGGGTCCAAAAGGGAAAGTTGTCTAAAAGTTTAAGTTGTGGAAAAATCTCATAAATCTCATCGGAGACTCGAACTTAGTTACAAAAAGGGAATAAGCTTAAATCATTATCCCGGTTTCTGAGATAGAAGCTTGCCATGTGCTCTGTACAGCATAGCCTTTCAGTCAAAATGGGAGCTAAAACTGTTTCTATCTTTCAATGCATCTCTCCAACAGAGCTGAAGAACAATAGAAGAAAGGTTGAAGAGGAAGAGTTTAACAGGAAGAGAGAAGACAGCTAAGAGGTGTCTTTATGCCTCTTTCATAGTACGCGGCTTGTGGCCTGGGAGGCAGGACTTTGCATTGGTTCACCAATCAGGATTCTGTGGGTTTGGCTAAATTTCCATATCAGTCTCTACCTTTCTTAATAGAGGTCTGAACTACTAGAGCTACAAGTTTAACCATGTCAAGCCTTAGAACGAAGATAATTCATTCAAACATAAACACAGATCAAGTGATTAAAATCAAGATGAAAAGGGTTAATGCAAATAAAGGTTAAACATCTGGTAAAAGGATTAAGAAATAAGTCTTTAAAATAAACACCATAAAAGATTCACACAAGTAACTCTTAAAATGTGATGTCATACTGAGAATATGACATCTTTAAAAGTGCTGGTGGGGTAGCTGTCGGGTTGATGAACTCATAACATAAAACGTTAGTTTATTAAACTTTGTCAATTTGTAAGATGGGAAGTGACGCCAACTCTATCTGGTTTTATGTGGAAGTTATATTAATTTAGTTTTTGATGACAAGATGTCACACTTTGAGGCTCCGCCCCCTCCTACATGCCTCGTGTTAGGAAAAAGCTTTTAATATCTTTTAGTCACACATGCCTCCTGAGCATCCTGACCAATTTTAGTGGCACTGGGATAAAAGGCCTAGAAGGAGTTCGTTCAAATACGAAGTGAGTAAAACACCAAAATGATGACTTTCACCCATAATGGCTGACTTCCTGTTTGGTTTTAGGCCTTATTGTTTGCCAAAGCATGTAGAACACGTGTACCAAAGTTCATACACATTGATGACATGCAGTTCTTGGGACTTTAAAAAAGGTGGCGCTCTCGCATAATTTTTCCAGAGCACTCAGGAAAACGACAAAATACTACATTTTTCAGATTACAACGGAGAGTGGATTTAGATTTCAATAGGCCTTCGCACGTTCAGTGCTTTGGCCTAAATGTGCATGCATGATGACCCTCCCCCCCCACCAACCTTCACATTTCTGCCTTCCCCTCATGTATGAGTTTCCAGAGCCAGTCTTGATTTACTTTATTACTAGATAAAGTCTGAATGTCCTGATGAAGTCTGGACCCCCCTGTGCCCCCCTTATGCAGTTCCACAGGCCGTGCTCAGCGTTATCACAGAGGTAAGGAATGTCTGATGAGAATATTTGCTTCTCTAGAGCTTGAAAGCAGCTTGTGGGTCAAAGTGCAGCTGCCAGATAAACCAAAGCCAACTTGTGCTTCTTTTTCAGAGGATGAGACGTTGCTGAAAAGGATATGTAAACAAAATTAAAGACGTAAAAAGTCTGACTGAAGTTTGATTATCAGGCCTTGATATGAGCATTTCCAGCCTCATGTTGTGGGTTTAAAGGTTGGAATAAAACTAAGAGCTAAGCAAACTCTGAGTTCTTGACAATTCCCCGGTCTCCTCCTGAAAAAGTGATCCGCTGACAGTTGTGGAGCTTGAAATGTAAATAGGTCCAACATTAGTATTCAGCCATCATCCCATTCTCTGTTCATGTGTGGAAATTAAAGCGGGGTGGGGGTGGTGGGTGGATAGCAGGGAATTGGACTATTTGATCAGGCTCCCTTCGGTTTACTGTGAGTCTCATAGCAGAAGTTCATCTGTGGGACACAGTACTGCATGCACCAGCTTACAGTGTTTTCTGAGATTTTGGGAATCACACATACGTGTTTGTTTGTGTGTCTCTGAGCTCCACCATATGTCTCTTTACATGCGAGGCTCCTCCATCCCACACACTGAATGCACAGCGCTAATCTGTAGAGCTCCTACGCATTCTGTCAGCACATCTTTCCATTCTTTCTTTGTCTGCCATGTTCACCGATAGATGAACCCATGTTCCTGAAAATCCCAATGACACAGTAAACTGTTCCTGTTCGGCTTTAAAGCCATGCAATTATCCTGACATTCAAACACACAGTTATCTGGTGTGCACTTGTTTCCAGTATATGTGTACCAGTGTGTTAATCTGGTCCATGTGATGCCAGTTGGCAAGTCCTGAAAGACAAGAACTTTTCCTTCCTTTCTTTTCAATTTTATCCACAACTCTGGACAAGTTTTCATATTAACACCCTTGTTGGTAGGCGTAAAAATAAAAATATTGCATAATTTATTTTTCATTCATGTTTATGACATTAATATTAAAAAATACTGGACAAAGTTCATAAGGTAAATTGTATTATTCTCTATGTTGTACAGTATGTGGTACATACTGCCTTGTTTAAGTGCCTGAAAAATCACAACCAGCTGAACATAATGACTACAGATTTGAATTTCCCTCTGGGCTAAATAAAGTATTTTTCATTTCATATTTCTTTCTCCCCTTTGTTCAACAAATACTTTTTCTTTTTGTTCCTTTTCTCTTTATTTATATGATCTCCAGTCAAGTCCAGCCATCTTATGCAGTCTGTAACACAGATTTTTTCTAAATGAACAAAGAATTCAGATTATTAAGGGGATCTTTATTACGTTCCTCTCGACAATGCAAATTTGACCAGCACAACACAGCGCTCAGACTATCATTGGGTACAGTTACTGATGCTATTAAGTCCGAATGATTAATTCCTAATTAACTAATTCCGAATTAAATTCATGAAACTTTATGTTCACATGGAAATTTTAATTCTCAATAAAATGTTTACATGGCATCACATTTATTCTCTTAATAAATTCTGATGTGATGGCGGAAATGACGTAATCAGGCAGTAACTCTCTTCGTTGTTTTTGGCTTTAGCGGCTACATGGAAAACAGTCTAATATAAACCGTTTTAGCTTCAATTTTGAGTCAATTTTTGAGGTACTAGCTTGTCACAAGTATACAACTTAATTTTTTTTAGCACCTGAGGAGGAGAAGAAAAAATAGATGGGACCGAATACGGTAGGCAAATATTTAAAAAAAAACAACTTTATTGCATTCACCAAACAAGACGGGAGGCAGAAGACTGCGCATGTATGTCATTGCAGCGGGAGACGGTAAACATGCGCAGAATGACCGGAAATAACCACGAGAGGAATTAAGTTTTACATGAGACAAGAATTATGTAATTCCCCTTTTAGATGAGAATAAACCAGCCAGTTTATTCGTAATTAAGTTCAGTTCCGAATGAATAATTTCACTCAGAAGTAAGTGTTTCTTCTGTTTAAAGCGGAATGAGCTATTCGTAATTAAAAGTCCCATGTAAACAGGGACATCCTGTAGACCCGGCTGCAAGACCATATTACAGGGGGGCATTACATTTATCCAGGGGGGCAAACTTTTTCAACCTACATTTTCTATGCTTCAGGATTAATGATGCCTCTGTGAGTACTTCTACAGTATTAACAAATTACATAAATGACCTCTGGCAGAACTTCAATCTTGTTCTGAGGGAGGTAGGGGATATTGAGTCCGAGTGGGCTGTATTCCGTGCCTCTATTGTCGAGGTGGTCAGTCGGAGCTGTGGCCATAAGGTCGGCCATGCCTGTCGTGGCAGTAATCCCAGAACTTGTTGGTGGACACCGGCAGTGAGGGATGCCGTAAAGCTGAATACAGAGTCTTACAGAGCATTTCTGTCCTGCAGATCTCCAGAAGCAGCAGACAGGTATCGACAGGCTAATTGGAACGTGGCTTCGGCTTTTGCCACGGAAAAAACAACTTTGCTTTGCACCTGCTTGTTAATGAACAATTGGTTTGAATCAGGTGTGTTGTAGCAGGAAGACACTAAAACCTTTTGGATGGTAGTCCTCGAGGACTGACGTTGGTGACCCCTGATCTATAGTGATTTACATTGGTTTTGATTACCGGGGCTGGACTCCAAACATCCGGGGCTAAAGCACTGGGAAAAATGGCTGGCGAAGCCTATCATAGGTTTAGGAGAAGATGGATACTCGAATGAAAAAAAAAAACCCTAATAATATATTCAACACTTTGGCTTCTGTTCAGGGCAGGCACAGATGATTCCATAAGCGGGCACGGCCCACAAATGCCAGCCCATGATGCCGAGTCTAATATCTCAGACGCCTCTGTGTGTTTACATACAACTGTTTAACATACATTTGACCAAAAGATTGACACATAAACTTCTTGTTTCATTCGTGAAAACGGATCGAATAAGGGACACTCAGACACAATGCTTCCTTGGCAGCAGCTCTGGCATGAATGAAGCATGTTGTGATGAAAATGTATTAACATTTAAATGTCCTGATCTAACTGTATTATTGCTCTTTGCGATACTTTGTTATATAAGAGGGTTTCATAAGATGCTTTGCTATGTAACTTATGAACTAAGCTAAAGGATAAGTGTGTGTGTGCTCTTAGCTCAACTCCAGTCTGGGAAACAGTATGGTGAAAGTAGTTTTCACCTGTGGAAAACAGGCTGTGGGAAGGAGTTTTCCTGTTTTGAGAACAAGTTTCAAAACAGGATTGTGAGAGGTGTATAAGACGGGCGTCCCTCGCCTCAGCGGCAGGTCTTGTACGGACGCCCAGCCAGGTTGAGGCTTATCACATGCACAGTGAAGGATCTAATTAGTGCCTAGCTCAACCATTGTATGGATTTAAAATGTGAGTGTTATGCTCTGTGGGGAATAAAAGATACATCTATTCTAGCATCATAGCGTGTGGTCTGATTTCTGTGTAACTACCTCCGACAAACCTAAGAAATTTCACGAAACACGTGTGGAGAGCTCCCCCTTCTGATTTCTCCAGGCATTACCAAACCAAAGTGATCCATTACTCAGATCAATCGTTTACACACTAACTTATGATTTTGCAGGACTGTAAGTATTTGAGGTTACAACTACTTTATTAAGTATTAAATTCTCATAATGAATTCAGCACAAGTCTGATTTACAAAAAGAATTCCAGTGATTTGGAAAACATCATGTCTTGTTTCGATGCCTAAAAACCACAACCAGCTGAACCAAATGAGTACAGAATTTCAATTTCCCTCTGGGATTAATAAAGTATTTTTATCTAATTTCATGGGGGTCTTCGGGTTTCACTTAGTCTGGTTCTCTTATCTAGACAGCTGTTTGCCATGAGAACCCTACCAGGGTCATAAAGCCTCCAACAACTTGTCAGTGTAGTATAAGAAAGTTTAGTTCTGATCTAACAGAATTCTCAAAAGAAGCTGAATAAATTAAAAGTTTTCTTGAGTCCAGCTGATGGTGGTAATACATCTAAACAAACTCATCCACTGTTGGTTGTTTACAGAAGATTGAAGATTAAAAGATAATCAGCTCTTCTCGAGTTTACACATCTTCTAGATGTTTATATAACTCTTAGAATAGATATGAAAGCAGATTTGCAGACCGATGTCTAATGGGGGTTAGATATGTCTGGACAAGATAATCCTGGACGACTTCACATGTTCTATTATATTCATTCTGTATGTTGAGGATAAAAAGCTTTCTGTTCTACTCCCCCTTTGTTTCTGCATGTTTTGGGAGGTGAAGATAAATCCAGTTTGAGTGAGCTACATATAAATGATCTGCAGGTTGCCTTGTTATGAGATGCATGTACACAATATATCCAGATCATTTTCTGCTGGAACACAATGTTTGAATGTGACCATGTCAAACGTGGAAATATTCATGTTACGTAAAGTGTGAAAAATTTAAATGTTAAAAATGAGAAGAATTTAAAATGGAGACTCGTCTTTAATTTAATATTCGCCAATAACTGCAGACTCATCATTATTCTGGCCCTCTTCAGAAATAATGATCCGGTAAAAATGTTTGCATATTTCTTTGTTTTCTCATGTAAAGTAATGAGTTTAAAATGCATTAGGATTCCCAAAGTGCTTTTTTTCATAATGACTTCAATTTGGTTGTCCTCTTCATTCAGACTGTGAATGCATCATCACTTAATAAATATCTCATTTCAGAGAAGAAGGTTGTTTGTTTTTTTTTCTTTTATAGATTACACTTAAACAAATGGAGAAGAACAGAAATTAAAGTGAGGATTCAGGTACAAGGATAAAACTTAACTTTAGCTTTTTCTGACACAAAATGGTTCAAATCAAAGAGATTAAATTAAAAGCTGTTTTCAGAATAAAATAGAAAATTGAGAAAAAATAGGATCTAATTTTTACATTACCTTCAAAAGGTTCATTAGTTTATTTGACATGAATCCTGGTTTGGTGTCACATGACTTCTGCATGAAATAAAGAGACTGAACAGATAGTTTGATAGAAATAAATTATCTACCCCTAACTATAAGATTTTAAGTTTTTAAGCAGGATTTTACAGATATAGAGGTTGTCTGCCTCCTATACCCACACTGGGAGCTGGTTCCATAAGAGAGGGGCCTGATAGCCGAAGGCTCTTCCTCCCATCGCGCTTTAGAGACTCTGAGAACCACAAGTAGATCCTAATTTTTGCAATGTTATGTAGGTGGAAAAAAGCAGTTCTAGAAACTTATTTTAAATCCGAGCCAAAGGACAAATACGGGTCAAGTAGAACTCCAAGGTTCCTCAATGTAGTACTCGAAGCCAAATTAATGTCATCCAGATTAATTACAAAGCTAGACAATTTTCAGTCTTGTCTGAGTGTAAAAGGAGAAAATTCAGTAATCCAAATCTTTATGTCTTTAAGACATCTTTGTGGAGTATCATCTGCATAGCTATGAAAATTAATACCATGTTGTCTGATAATACCTAAGGGAAGCATGTATAGTCTAAAAAGTATTGGTCAAAGTACAAAACCCTATGTCATGCCTTGCTTCGGCCACACCGCAGCTCCGGACCTCATCAGCCCAATTACCATTACCTGCCACTGGAATCATTATGACCTGCACCTGATCCTTATTCCCTCACAGCTATATAACCTGCATTCCACCTGTCATTCCCTGTCAGACATCAGTGTTGTGCCAGTTTATACTTAAAGAGAACTAGCTCAAAGTTTAGTTCACACAGATGAAAATGAACTAGTTTATGTCCATAGTTCTTCGTTTAAAAAAATGAGCTAAGCTCACATATGTACAAAAAAGGACCAGTTCAAGTTCATTTGTTACATTTTGTTAGTACTCAATAAAACCTTCTTAACCATCCATCGCAAGTCACCGCCACTCCAAAACTAAATAAAGAGATTTTCTCTCTAATAGAAACTATTTTGGCTTTCTTATATACTATTAAACTTTCTTTCCAGACTAAATGAGACTCTTCTAGACCAGATGAACGCAATTTCCTTTCCAAGTGTCTTGATGTCTGTTTAAAAACTCGAAGCTGTGAATTAAACCAAGGAGCTTCTTCTGAGTGGTTATTTTCTTTTTTAGAGGAGCAACATTGTCAATGTAATGTGTAATGTTTTGTACGCATTAAAGCTTCACTCTGTCAACAAATTCATCACCATATGTATGGCATATGAGTAGAGCTCGGATGGATATTCTGCCACTAACACAAGGTATTAGGAAATACTGATGAAATTTGATAACAACACTATCAGACAAGCATTGAATATAATGAATTTTCTTCTCAGCCATTCTATAGTGAGGTAAATAAAAAAAATTAACAAATTATCAAAAGCATACATCACTGTCTCTAAATTGGGTCTAGATAAAAATGGCTTAATTTTTGACAGTCTGAGAAGCTGCAGTTGTTTTCCAAACTACTAGGGGTGTAACGATTCATCTAGTTTGTCATTAGATCGTTTGATTATCCTACGATCTCACAACATCGATCTGTGCTCCGTAAGTTGTAAAAACGTCATATACCGATCTATTATCTTTTTAAAAGCTATTCAATCGATTTGATTGATATTAAGAAATAAAAATTTGGAATAAAGAAAAACTTTTCTAATCAGGAGCAGAACCTTCATGTACGTTGCTGAGCGCCTCTTTGAAATACTGTATCAATGAAATGCAGAGATTATAGAGATCATTATTCCCAAGTAGAGAACATTTCTGGCATAATCTTCTCATCACTTCACCTTCTAGATGTTCAAAAGAAGGAGATAATTGTTCACGGAAACTCGATCCAGCTATTATAGATATATTTTGCAAGTTTTTAATACCGGATCCATACTAGATGTGTGTGTGTGTGTGTGTGTGTGTGTGTTTATTCCAGATTCATGCTTTAGTTTTTCGACTTGCGCTGGTTAGCACCTACTGCATGCAGCAAAGAGTATCGGAGAAGCTTTGGGATGAAGTTTGGGCAGAAGTATGCGTTAGGCAACCCATCTTTGTCCAACACGGCTTGCTGGATAATGGTTCTGAAGTGGTGCTCAAACGGTGTTAGGCCCAAGTCATTCTGCAAATAACACAAGATATGTTGATGTCATTAATGTGTCTTCTCTTGTTTAGTTTTTTAAATAAATGAGATATTAAAAACTATAGTAATGTCACAATGTAGTTTTGTCTTAACACCTGCTGCCAAATGCAACTCACTATTTTTTTGGTGGAAAAAAAATCTACAACACACAGAATTAGGAGCAAATTGGAAAATTAATAAAAACACACACGTCAAAATCCATAGAAACACAGGACCAACAGCCGATTATACAAATGAATCACAGATACGTTTTTTATTCTCTACCCTACCCACCACAAAGTCTTCCTCAACAATGCCTGACTCATCCACAGTTGGCTGTGGAGCTGCTGTCAGAAAACTCTGCAGGTTTTGAACATGTTTGTCAACATTTTTACCACTGAATGGGCTCGACAACAGTACAGTCGCACTAAGTGGTATTTCATTCTGTTCAAGATTAGTAGCCTGGGTCTTTGGCATTCGCGTGACTCAAACACTTATGAAGAATGGGAAGTTCCTTGACCCATGACAAGGGAATAATATTGAGTTATTAACTCAGCGAGACCCAGAACACACAGGTTGTTTGCAATTGACTGCATCAAAACTGCAGAGTCGTCAAAAATGTACATTACTGCTCTTTTGTGAATGTTTGGCCCATTAGGTTTCATGCAACCATGATGAAGGATCCCAGAAAGTACGAAACAGATGCTGTGGTATGTACACATGAAAATGTGGCAACAGGAGCAGGAGAGCATCCTTTCAATGGACTTCGTACAACAACTTCATAAAAATAAAAAGAAGTGCTCATCCCTTTTCCCACCAGTGGCATCGAGGTAGATAACCTGTAAAACAGCTGTATAGTTTTCTTTGACCAAAGCTTAATACCTTTTGGCTGCATGATGATCTTCTGTATCAGTTCATCATTTGTGCCATGTTCCTCCTCTGACAGTAAAAAAAATCATCTCATTAGACTCATGTCTGTTTATTTCTTTCAGACCAGGACAGCGACTTCAAAACTGCAGTCGGTGGTACCTCATCCCTGCATCCAGACTTTACTTCAGTCTCATCCAGTCGTTGTAACTTCTTTAAATAAAAGCTATGTGGACCTTGTGACATCAGTGTTTGAGCAACCTGCTGTCGTGCATCAGCTCTTGTTGGTCTTCTTGCTGAAAACTGTGTCGAACATCATCACCCTTAAACCAACATAAGCCTTGAGAGAGGACTCATTTTCCACTCTTACATCCACCTAAACACCACAGTCATCAAAAGTACAATATGCAGTGCAGGTAAACAGCCTGGGGTCTTTACATTGTGCCGCTTGAAAGCAAAGCTACAGTTAGGATGGAGGCTTCTGATCCCTTCGTTACATTTTCCAGAATTGCCGTTTCTGCTGTGTTTTCCTGAGTTCTCTCCATTCCTTGTGTGAAATAAAAAGAAACAAGGCTGATTTGGCAGTTTGTGGATGAAGAACTGGTCGTGACATTTAGTGTCTGCAGCTGATGAGTCACTGCTGCTTTTCTGCAAACACAAATTGGCACAAAACATTAGAAGCTACATAACCAACAATAGTAAAGACCATGCAAATTTAATCTAATTGCTTAAACAAAACTTATATGTATACCAAATTATACTGTACAATGTAAGGATACTATAAATGGATTTATTTTTGCTTAAATGACCTCTGACAGTAAATTTTAAATACTTCCTTCTTTTTACATTATTAATATAAAGATATTTTACCGCATGGCTGACACAGACACAAGAAGGTTCTGTGTCATGCAGTGACACATCTTCATGTTTTCCCGGCTGATTTCCAACAGTAAAGTCATCAGAGTCAGACGCTTTTTCATACGGCGCTTCTTCAGGAGTCACTTCTGGAATTTCTTCCAGCAGGGCAACAGAGACATCAGAACCACTTTTATGTAGCTCTTCTTCAGGACTCGCTTCTTCAACTTCTTCCTCCGGGGGGCAGAGTGATGTTGGTTTTTGTGTCCGACATAATAACAGTTGAAATAAAAATAGCACAATTCAATATGAAAGTTATTTAATTTACTTTACAAGCACGTTGAAACATTATGAAATAGATATAATTTAAATGTTAAAAAGGGAAAAGAAAAAACCTTACATTAATATTCAACACATTATCAAATTACCTGCTGATGCTTTAGGAAGCAACTTTTGATTTTATCCCACTTTTTAAGATATTGGGGATTCTAAGGTCTCCCCAGACGTTCAGGATATGCACTTACATTGGAAAGTGACATATTAGTTTTGTCCTGTATTCTCCTTATATGAGCCAGAATGTCAGGCAACACTCTCAACCACATTCCTCGACTGTACAGTCAAGAAAAACAAATAAAATTTTATTCAATGTCTTGTGATTTCTCTAAAAATTTAGAAATTTGGCAGAAAAGATCATTTACACTTACCTTTCCAAATGGAGAGAAGGATAAATAACTGTAAATACAAATCCATATAAGCTTGATTAATAATTATAAACAGAAAGCTAAAAAGAAACAATAAATAATACATTTTATTTATAGGCTCAAATATAAAATACATAAAAACACACAAAACAGTGATTATAGCAGTGTGGACGTTATAATGAGCCACTTATGTCTAAGAAGTATGTTTAGGTGGTGACATACGGTCTCATCAGGCAATTTTATATGTGATTTCCTTACAAGTAACCGGAATCTAGTAAACTTCACCTGCACTGTCCAGGTTGAATTTGATAGTTGATGTTGAAAGATGCACTCAATCAATTTCAAGTCAATGAGTCATTTTGGATCGTATGGTTCTGAATAAACCAGTATGGTTCATTTATCAAATCGGCGTGATATGAATTAAAATGAATCGTTACACCCCTACAAACTACCTATATTAGATACAGTAAGATTGAAACGGTAAAGCTGTAGATAAAACATCAGGAAGATTTCCATGTGTTTGAAGAACTTACACATATTTCTGCAGCTATGTGAACGCTGAAATTGCAGAACCTTATTTGCTTAAGGGTACGGGGGTTGTTAAGGATCTTATATACTTTACTAATTCACTTCAAAATATTTAAATTCTATTTACGGCTTTTTTTCAAGGTTTTCTGCTTGGCTGAGCAAAAAACCTCTTGAAGTCAAGGAAGCTAAAGATGTTGACACAGGTCCTTGGATTGCACCCAGCCAGCATACCTAAAGCAGCTTTCAGAGGTGAAGGGGGGGTCAACACACTGTGACTAACTTTTAATCTAATTCAATTCAGCTTTATTTGTATAGCTCCATTTCACGATGAAGTCATCTCAGGGTGCTTCACAGAGATCAAATGGAGCCAATTCGGTCATGATCCTGCTGCATGCGTCCCGACATCATTACTGATCATCCTCATCTGTGTTGGTACCTATTTTATCACCTGCTCCAGACCTGCTCATCCGTCTCCACAGCCTGCAAGCCTTCTTCATGTGTCCAAGCATTGTGATTTCTGGTTTTGACCCTGCCTGTCCCGAACCTCTCACTTGTCTTGTCCAGCATAAAAACAGACAGATAATGTGGATCTGTCTGCCCTTTTTTATGGATTGTAGATTTTGCTTCTCCTACCTTGGAGGATTGCACTGGGGGGGGGGGGGGGGGAGAAGGGGGGGGAGGAGGGGGGGGGGGGGGGGGGGGGGGGGGGGGGGGGGGGGGGGGGGGGGGGGGGGGGGGGGGGGGGG
>JBAMHX010000004.1:49930-60394 GCA_037177515.1 Pseudomugil tenellus
ACATGCAGGTAATAAGAGAACAATAGACATAACTTACAATACACACAATTAGTGACTACACTAAACTAAACAGACCCAGTACTTGAACACTTGATGGGACACGTGGGTTCCTCTTTAGCCGCTCTCTGGGTGGAAAAATTTGATCAATTGCATTGAGAGACCAGCTGACCAGATCCATGGTGTTTGATCAGGAAGAAATGCAGACAGACAGTGCAGGATAACAGGCAACAGGAGGGAAAGAAAAAGAGTCTGCTTCACTTGAGCGCTGGTGAAAAAAAAATATTTATTTTTCAACCCTCCTGTAGAATCAGAAGCTTTTAATCCCTGTCCGCATGCAGACGTGAAGTGTTTAGCCTTCAGTTCATCAGGCTAAACATTTGTATCGTTTCTTGCATCAACCGATATAGCATAAAGGCCAACCTAAAAAAGAAAATATAATTCTTTACTACTCTATTATTTTGTAAAAATAACACAAAAATCAACAGTGACCAAGCCTTTTCTCACCAGCAAATCATTATGTCACCCCCCCCTGCCCCAGATGACCTCAAATTTTGATAATCTGTTCCTGATCTCAGAATGAAGATATCATGAAAGTTTAATCAGAATCTGCCAATAACCTTTTGAAATGTGTTCCAAACAATAAAACAAACAAATCAATGTGGAAAAAACATTACCCACACAGCAGCCATTTAATAGCATTTAATACCATTTAATTTCTCTGTATCTTTACCACTGCATGTCAGTAATTCTTTTACACTCTAAAATGTACAGATGCAGTTCCCTTGATGTCCGTTTCAGCTGAGCTTTAAGTCTATCTTAAAGTGATGCATTTAGGGATGATGAGTCCGTCATTCCAGACAGACATTCTGTTTTTGAGTGTACTTTTTATAAACAGTACAAAAAAGATCTGTTCTTATTATTATTTCATTAATGTAAATAATGTAAATAAGTTATTGTTTTATAGTGGATATAAAACAGGTCCATCAGAGCTGATACAGATAGTTCTGACAAAAGATAACACTGACTTGTCAAGAGCTGTGACAGCTGTGATTTCACACTAAAAATAAATACTAATACTGTATTTCATGGGCTCCCAACCCACCTGTTCCACTCCGACCTTACTGGTAACTCTCCTTCTGCTATTTAGGTGTCACTAAATATGAAACTTTAGCTTCGTAGTCACTTTATCTGTCAATATAAGAGGCACTCAACAGGTCTTATCTGACTGACTTTGTAACGAAGGACACCCGGAGACTGAAAATAGATACACCAGAGTTTATTTATGAGACCAAACAGATGAGGGAGATCCAGGTGGGGGAACTGGAGGAGCGTCCACCCATGGGACCTCCTGGAATACAGGAACTGGAGGAGCGTCCACCCGTGGGACCTCCTGGAAGAACTGGCGTCGGAGACTGCATAGCAGGACCTGGGCGCTGGCGTCGGAGGCTGCTGCGACACTGGCGTATTGAGCTGCTACTGCAGTGTTTATGAGACCAAACAGATGAAGGAGATCCAGGTGGTGTCCTTAAGCCAGTCCTAGGTCGAGGGGGGGAGCAGATCGGAATCCGGGAGACAGTCGTAGGTCAGAACCAGGGAATCGAGCCGCAGGGGAACAGGAAGACAAGCGAAGAACAAGATCAGGAGACAGAGCTTCTGGAAAAGAGTTCTGCTGCTGGTCGATCCACTTTCCTGTCGTCTCCACGCCAAAAGACTTTGATCTATCCTGGGGGATAGACGGCGTGAAACCACTAAACAGTGCCTGTGTTTTAAATCTTAAATTGTTTGTTGCATCTGCAATTGAAAATACTGTTGCACCTGCAAATCTGTATGCTTTATTTATCTATAACCATTATCTCTATTGAAACTGATGTCATGACATGTGCTGCTAATTTAATAAATACATAAATAAGACATACTTTCTTCCAGGATGTGGTTCTGGTGGAAGTTTGTGCTTTGTGACTACATAGTTGCTTATTGCTCTAAATAAAGCTGAATGAAGAAGTGTGTTTGTGTGAGACATGTGATGCACTAATTGGCACTTCCAGGGTCTTCAACGTCTCAGGGCCTTTGGCAGCTTCCCACCTGACCCAGCACAAGGTGAGGTGGGTAGAGGAAGTGGAATGAATGGAACCAAAAACCAAGAAAACAGCTATACAGGTAGCATAATTCTGTTAGGATTTACGGAGGTGTGGACCCAAATGCCAGGATGCAGCGGGGAGTCAGATCAACCTGATTTTATTTTAGGTAGAGCCTAAACAGGGAAACACAATGCAATGATCCAGGAACATGAACAGAAAAGCAGGGGCTATAATACACAGAGAACAAAACAAGAAAAAGACATAACAGATAAACTTAGCAGGTGAAATAATTAAAAAAGAAACAAAGCTGGAAAAAACACAAGGAAAACTACAAAATAAAACAGGAAACCAAAACCAATGTTTACATCCATCCTTCAAACCCTAACAAGTTCTAGATGAAATTAAAACAATTCCTGCTTATTGTTTAATTGAAATGGAAGGAAAAAGGTCAAGAAGAAGGTTAAAAAAATCTCAGTTTGGATAAATTCATCATGCAACATGTTCTGCAGCTCTCCTTGCTAAATCTATCAGTATCGGTAAGGAGTGGGGATGGAGATCCAGGAAGGAAGACGAGCTGAAGCGCACATGCAGCACAGAGATAAAGAGCATGTGCAGTTACGGTTGTGGCAATTGCTGGCTGTGGAGATAAGTGGACAGAGTTTTCGGCCCAACAACAGCAGCCGTGAGAGAAGCAAAGGCGAGAGGCTCTCGGGGAAAGACGCATGCTGCACTTAAGAGCCAATTACCCAGCATGTACACATCTCCTCCTCCTCCTCCCTTTTCCTCCCACTATCTCTCCCTCTCTGCTGTCCAACATGGCACTCATCTTAGTTTAATGGCCCAGGGGGACTCTCACACAAGCAATTTCTGCATACACGCACAATCGCACACCAAGAGATGTCTGCTTGTGTGTTTGCAATCCTCTAATCTCTTCTTTACTCTCCCTGTTCTTCTGCTACCTCCTTCCCCAACTCTCCACACACTCATCTTATTTTTATGCATCTGAAGGGGAGGCACTCAGCTGCACAGCAGGGGGGGCTTCCCAGTAAGTCACGGAAGCTCTGAAAACATACACTCCTGCTCACGCTACCACCACAACACACACTCATGCACTAAATGCATACATGTAAGCACTGTGCAAAACACAGAAATCACAAAAGATAAATGATCATAATGGATCATTAAAGCAGAGTTGTTAGTTGCCGTACCGTGCACGGGGCTCCATCACATCACTGCAGTGGAATGCAGAAATAAACCAAATTCTGTAACTTCCAGGGTACCTTGTTATGGATCTACTAGTTCCAGACTGAAAAATCTGATCTGAGCCTATTTGGAGTTTTCTGACTCACAAATACGGGTTTTAGGTATTTACAAAATTCAGATTTTTAAATTTTCTTTTACAATATTATTTATCATGTATGTGCCCCTCCACAGAAATACAAGCAACAACCTAACAGCTCGTGAAATACAATCAGTTTGTTACAAGAACACATTTGAAGTGAATTTCCATGGTGCAAATGTTTTCAAATCTGTCTAAATATTGCTAAGAAAAAGAGGCCATATGTGCTTAAATGTGGCATAGATTTCCCGTTGAGAAATCACTGCCCTAAGCAGGATTGTGGCTGTCTGATTATTTATGCACATCATGGGGGCATCAGTTAGTTGATGTACATTTCTTCCCTTGTTGTTTTGTGGAATTTCCAAAACATCACTTGAGATTTTTGCACAGCATCTGCCTGGCATGACTTCATTAACAACTCAACTTTGATGAGTCTGCCTGCAGGAGTGTGAATTCCCTGCTGGACTCTTTGCTGTTTTCTTTTACTTTATCAATAATTGCAAGTCTAAGAGAACATGAGTGGAAAGAAACAGCGGGAGCAATGAAAGAAGGATCAGTTCAGGCATCTAAAAATGGAAGAATGCTGATCTGCAGTGAACAGGACAGTTTGCTCTGGACTGCATCAAAATGAAGGAAAAAGTGGAGCAAATTTTAACGTCTGTAATTTTTCTATTATTAAGCAGCAGCTTTAATATTCTTCATAAATAAAGTTGTTTGATTATTAGATGTTTTTCTCCACATTTCACATGAGATGTTGCTACTTCCATTTCATACTGAATAAGCCTATGAACACTGGTACTTCCTCCAGGATTCAGTAACGCAAAAATGAAAAAAAAGCGATTGCCATAGTGAAACTGTAACTGTGTGATATCAGAAACGCGCATGATTTTAATAACGTGTTTTCCACAATTTCTGATGAACATCAGAAAGTGACCTTACTGTAGCTTTTTAAAATAAAACCAGACTTTTAAACCTTCATCCCTTACAAAAATACATTAAAGAAATGTAAGCCTTTGTAATCCAGCATAAACACATTTTAATGCTTCTACAAACATTTAGAAAATTTACTCAGATTCATTCAACTTTCTCCCGTCAGTTATTTTTAACTGGTTCATCTGGGACTATGTTACTGGTGGTAGCGGTAGGTTTTTTACAAGCATCATACTGTAGTTGAATGGTTATATTACAGTTCTTGTGGTTCAATCACTGACCCTGGACACTCAATCTGTACTCAACATTATTTTTAATAGTCTGAATGCAAGTTTTTTTTAAAGTATTAGCCTTCGATAGGTGTGTAAAATCTTTGTTACTATCATTACTTTACTAATTTTCCTGTCAATACATCTTAAAACATAAGATGTTAAAACATATGTTATAAGATGTTATAAAATGTTATAAGATGTTATAACATAAGATGTATCGTGTAAAATATTTACATTTCTAAGATAACAGCACAATGTAATTTGTACAATTCAGTCATTAAGTTCCAACATTGTAGGAATTTTGCCTATTTCTTGCAATTAAAACATTTAATCAAATCAAATTTTATCTATAAAGCTCTTGTCATACCGAGGCAATACAAAGTGCTTTTCCTGATAAAAGCATTTATAAGTAAACAAGCCGTCACGCACATGATACATACAACAATAGACAGATCCATCGTAACTACTGACACACACACAAACTCATACAGACAACCCCCCAGCCCCCTTAAAATGTGACTTCATGACTTCTATCTCTTGATTAACGTAATAATAATAATAATAATAATAAATTAACTAACTAAAAACTTAACATTTAAAGCAGATTAGAGCAGAGACATTAAAACATTAAATCTAAACAGTGCTTCATAAAATTTGCTAAAAAGAGATTAATTAAAAATAAAATAAATAAATAAAAAATATAAATTAATTAATTATATGTAGGAAAAGAGTTAACTCAAAAATTATAAAAGAAGATAAAATGAATTCAGGGAAAAGCTAATCTAAAAAGGTGAGTCTTGAACCTCTTCTATAAAATATCAACTGTCTCTGCAGCCCTGAGGTCCTCTCGCAGACTGTTCCACAGTTGCAAACGAAGCCTCACCAAATGTTTTGGTTCTAACTCTGGGAAAAAAGAACCTTCAAAATAATCCTGAAATGCACGGGCAGTCAATGCCGCGATTTTAAAACTGGTGTAATATGTTCCCGCCCTCTGGTCCTTGTCAGAACTCTTTAATCTGTTTAATAAAATCTGATGATCTACTGTATTAAATGCGTCACTAAGCTCCAGTAGAACCAGAACAGGAAGTTTCTGTGAGTTCAGGTTACATCTAATGTAACATTAACTATCTTTGAAAGGGCATCTCAGTACTGTGGTTCGTCCTAAATCCAGATTGATATTTCTCTAAAATACTGTTTTTATATCTAGAACTCATGTAATTGAATAAAAAACAACTTTTTCTATTATTTTGCATAAAAAAGGTAGGTTAGATACAGGTCGCTAATTATCCAGAGATTTGGATCTAGACTACTCCTCTTCAGAAGGGGCCTCACCACCGCCGTCCTAAAAGCAGATGGGAAGACCCCCATCTGAAGAGAGTACTTCACTATGTTTAAAAGCTCAGACTGAAAGAAACCATAAAATTATTTTAAAAGCGATGTGGGAATGGTGTTTAAAAGGCAGGTTGTTGGGTTTAGCTGGAAGAAAACTCAGTCAAGCATCAACCAAGGACGAAACTCTCTAGTGGTTCCTCTGATGCATAAAAATGATGCTTCAGATCTGTTAAAATCAACTGATCTGATTGATTAAATTGAGACAAAAGATCGGATCTGATAGCACTGATCTTACTTCTGAAGTGGTCTGCAAAGTCTTCACATGCCGCGTCTCATGGCTGCCTGGAGGACTTGTTGTTATTTGACATGATTTTAACACTATAGCCACTGTTTAAATCCTAACATATGGAATTTACCACAGCGCTAGTTTAGTTCTTACTCTAAAGTTGGTGGTGTCACTGTCAAAGTCACTTGTATTTTTGTATTTTTCTTTACAAACTTACGTTAAACCATTTTAATTCATACATCAGATTTTATAAATGTCTGTAGTGTTAACAAATAATTTCTTAATGTAGACATGCTAGTGTCTTTTGAGACTGTTAATGCCACCCCCATTCTGTAGCCTTCGACACCCCCAGCTGATTTGTCAAAAATGAGGGACTCCTCTGACAGCACTTTCTCAGCGTACTCATAACATATTTTAGTTAAGCAATTTACTTGACTAATTTAAGGCAAAACACTGGATTTAATGTTTAAATTATTTTATGCAAAGCATCAAGTGTGGTAAGTGTTGGAATAAGAATACTCAACAGAATGTTCTATCAGTCTGCAGGCAATTTTCGTAGTGCTGGCTGTCATGGTTTATGTCGCTGCTGACCCAAAAGCAACATTCTGAGAGGACTTGATGTTGGAGGATATTTATTTAATGGTAGGCAGAAAGGCTGGAGTCCAGAGATCACCCTCAAGTGGAGAGGAGGATGTCGTCAAGGAGGAACCGGTGCAGTTGGCTTGGAGATGTCCTGAAGGTTTTGAGGAAGGCTGATTCAAAAATTCCTTTTCCTGGAAACAAGAGACGTCAGAATGAATTCACACAAAAATGTAGAGGCTCAGAATTCTTTCTGCAAGAAACTCAGGAGGGCTTGAAGTTATCACATGGGCTAACACTCAAGCACTGGAGAGGTGGCAGCAGACTTTATCCTCCACCTGATCATCCTGGATAGGAAACAAGTGTGCAGCCTGCACACCTGCGGAAGATCTCCCCATCCAGCCTACTAGGGCGACATCTGGTGGATGACAGCTGAAAAGAAAGAACCTCCACTCCTAACATCACCACCCCTTCAACGACCACCACCAGGGGTCCAGAAGAGCAAGAACAAAGGGAAGCACGATAAGCAGCAACAAGGGAAGGGTTCAGGATGAAAGACCGGGGAACCCAAGAATGATCCTCCGAACCATAGCCCTCCCAGTCAACCAGATACTGCCACCAACGCCCACGATTACGGGCAGCCACAATGCGATGAACGGAAAAAGCAGGATGCCCATCCACAACCCAGGTGGGAGGAGGGGGCTCGGAAGGAGGGCACAAGGAGCTGGCAAGAACCAGCTTAATTTGTGAAACATGGAAGATAGGGTGGACAGGAAGAGAGGGAGGCAGGTGGAGACGGAATGCAGAGGGACTGCAGTCTCAATCTCGTAGGGGATTGACAGAGTCAATCTAGTAGGGGCCAATGTACCTGGGAGCCAGCTTTCTGGACACATTTTTAAGAGGAATGTCCCGAGATGAGAGCTACACCTTCTGGTCAGCCGAAAACTGAGGAGCTTGGATCCGCTTCTGGTCAGCATAGTGGCGGTTATGTGCCGCAGAGTGTTGAAGAGCAACAAGAGCACGGGACCAAACACGTTGACAGCGATGGATATGGCGGCGGACAGATGTGACAGCAATATCCCTCTCATCCGCTGAAAACAAGGAAGACTGATAACCAAGGGAAATCTCAAAGGGTGATAGACCAGTGGCAGCAGAAACATACGAGTTGTGAGCATACTCCACCCAGGGAAGGAACTGGCTCCAGGTAGAGGGATCGGTGGTCACAAGGCATCTGAGAAAAGACTCCAGCTCCTGATTCATTCTTTCGGACTGGCCATTAGACTGTGGATGATGGCCAGACGTAAGAGAGATCTTTGCACCCAAGGTAAGGCAAAATTGTTTTCAAACCTGCGAGATTAATTGGGGACCCCGATCCGACAGGATCTCCTTAGGGATGCCATGGAGGCGGAACACGAGTTTCATGAGGAGCTGGGCCGTCTGGAGGGCCGAGGGCAGTTTTCTGAGGGGAACAAGGTGACAAGCTTTCGAAAAGCGGTCAACAATGGTGAGAATGGTAGTCATACCTTTGGATGAGGGAAGTCCAGTTACAAAATCCATGACAATGTTTGACCATTACAACCAGGTTGTAATAATCCAGCAGGAGGTCAATGGGAGGGTTTATTCCTGGCGCAAACAGGACAAGCTGATACATATTCCTTGACATCTTTATGGAGGGAAGGTTGCAATAGTGCAGCTGATGCCAGGATGGGCTGAAAATTTTGACGAATGGATCCAGTGGATGAGACGTGAGTGAACTGTGGAAGGGACATAGGTCCTGTTTGGTGGGCCAGTTACTGGATCTGGTTCACGTTAGAGGGCTTGAGCGATGACTTCCCCTATATTCCAGGTCAGCACACCAATCATGCAGCTTGGAGGTAGAATGGGTCCAGGAGTCTTTTCCATATCAGGGGAGAACTGGTGGGAACGTGCATCCGGTTTGATGTTCTTTGAACCTGGGCGATAGGAAATTGAAACGTGAGAAGAACAGTGACCACCGTGATTGACTAGGGTTGAGGCATTTTGCTGACTGAAAGTAAGACAAGTTTTTGTGGTCTGTCCAAACCCTGTACAGGAAGTTCTGTGCCCCCCTGCCAGTGCTGCCACTCCTCCAAAGCCAGTTTGATCGCCAGGAGGGCTCGATCCCCTACATAATAATTCCTCTCTGAAGGAGACAATCTGCGAGAGAAGAAAGCACAGGGGGGAAGTTTTCCTTCAGATCATTGAGAAAGCACGGCACCGACCCTCTGCCTCTGATGCGTCGACATCTAGAACAAACTGTATGTGAGGGTCAGGTTGGACCAATATCGTAGCCCTGGAGAATTTGTTCTTAAGTTCCTGGAAAGCCTTGTCTGCCTTGGGGGTCCAGGAAAAAACAGTCTTTGTGAAGGTGAGAGCCGTTAGTAGGAGAGCCGTTTGACTATAGTTCCTGATAAAACGGTGATAGAAATTGGCAAATCTTTAGAGTTGCTTTCTGTTCTGAGGTACTGGCCAATCCGAAATTGCTTTTACCTTTGTGGGGTCAGCTCTCAGGCATCCCGCCTTGAGCATGTAACCGAGGAAGGAAATGGAGGATTTGTGAAACTCACACTTCTCTGCTTTCACATAAACATTCAGGAAATCTTGGAGCACATTGTTCACTTGGGCTTGAAATACAGCTGGTGCATTGCAGAGTCCAAAGGGCATTACCAGATATCCAAAATGTCCAATTGGGGTCTTGAAAGCTGTCTTCCACTCATTTCCCTCACGGATATGAACAAGCTTTGTGAAAATAGTAGCGTTGTTACAAGGTTCAAAAGCTGAGGAAAGAAGAGGCAAGGGATACTTTCTTTTGACAGTGATCTGGTTCAGTCCTCTGTAGTCAATGCAGGGGTGGAGAGAGTCATCCTTCTGACAAAAAGAAACCGGTTCCCAAAGGTGACGAGGAATGGTGAATTATTCCAGCCGCGAGGGAGTCGTGAATATATTTTTCCATGGTCTCTCTCTCTCTCTCTTTACGGGAAATGGTGTAAAGTCGACTGGAAGGTAGAGGAGTGCCAGGAAGGAGATCTATGGAACAGTCATAGGAATGGTGTGCAGGCAAGGAGAGAGCCTTGTGTTTGCTAAAGACTGGGAGGAGGTCATGATATTCCTCAGGGATGAGTGCAAGCTCAGTAGGGCTATTAGTCTCTGGATTTGCTGTCGGAGGGTTGGGAAGTACAGCAGTCTGTAGACAGGAGGACAGACAATTAGGTGACCAAGCCTCAATTCTGAGAGCTGACCAGTTGAGATGAGGATTGTGCTGTTGCACACAGTCAAATCCTAAAACAATGGATAAGTGAGAAGTAGGGAAGACAGAACCAGATTATCTCATGATGCTTTCCGGATATGATTAGTTGTAAGGGTTTGGTTCGGTGAGTGATCCGAGGTAGGGCCTCACCATTTAGGGCAGAGACCTAAGTGTTGTTAAGGGAATAGTCTTGATTTGGGCTTGCTGGACAAGTTAGTGGTCTATAATTTTCTGTTCGCAACATGAATCAATAAGAGCTGTGAGAGAAAGAGAACCCTTCTGAAAGAAAAGTGTTACTGGCACAAGGTGTCACGGCTAGGTCTAGCCGCTTCCCTTAAACTGAAAAAACCCCAAAGCAGATGGGTATCAGAACTGTTTTATTT
>JBAMHX010000004.1:60494-76021 GCA_037177515.1 Pseudomugil tenellus
TTTTTTTATTTCTCATTTTTTTCGTTAGAAGTCAGGCAGGTGTTGTGTTGCCATGACAGCACGGCAATACATTTATCCACACTCTCGTCAAATATAATTTTATTGGGGGGGTTCAACATTCACATGGACAACTGCACTCTCCCTATCACCAGAGACTTCTCATCATCTCTTGATAGTTTTGGCTTTCCTCAGTCTGTTAACTTTCACACACATACCAAAGGTCATAATCTGGACTTAATCTGCTGTTCTGGTCTCACGCCGTTGAACTGTACTGCTGATGAACTCACCAATACTGATCATTTCCTTCTGTCATTTACGGTTACACTTCAGCTCACCAAAATCAAGATCCCACGTATCATTTCCTTCCTTAATATCAAGAATATAAATATGGCTACGCTCCCCTGCTCCATTAATGACATACTGACTCATTGGTCTCTCTCTACACCTTATGAACTGGTTGCTCACTGTAACAATATTTAAAAAATATTCTTGACTATTTAACTCCAGTTAAAACTCGTTGTGTTTCCTTTTCTCACACTACCCCCGGATTACCCCTGAATTCCGGTCATTAAAACCCAAAAACCACCAGCCAAAATGCACCATTGCTTCAAAATGCTTCACTCCTTATCAGTCATTTTCCAGCTTCCATCTGCCTGATGCCCAAGAAATATCAAACCTCATCTGTAAATCCAAGCCCTCCACCTGCCAGTTTGACCCATTTCCTACATTTTTAGGTAAGTCCTGCATCCTCCCTTTGCTCCCTCTTATATGTGCCATTATTCACTCCTCACTCACCACTGGAACTGTTCCCACTCTCTTTAAAACTGCTGCAGTTACTCCATTATGAAAAAAAAAACCTGGTCTAGTTTAGATCCACTGATTATAAAAACCTCAGCCCTATTTTTAACCTTCCCTTCATTTCCAAAATCCTCAGAAAAGTAGTTGCTACCCAACTCCACACTTACCTGACCCATAACTCCCTATATGAACAGTTCCAGTCCGGTTTATGTCCCCTCCACAGTACTGAAATTGCCCTCATCAAGATCACCAACGATCTCCTTATGGCTGCTGATTCTGGTCTCCTCGGTATTCTCATCCTTCTGGATCTAAATTTGTCCTCCATCGGCATTTCCCACACCCCACTCAACTGGTTTCATTCCTATCTTTCAGGTCAGTCTTAGTTCATCCAAATTAAGTCCCTCAGTTCCCCTCCCTCACCTCTTACATCTGGTTTTCCGTAAATTTAATATCCATTTTCATTGCTACGCGGCTGACACCCAGTTCTACCTGTCCAGTAAACCCAACACTACACTCCCTCCCCACCTCCCTCACTACCTGCCTATCTGAAATTAAAATCTGGTTCATCTGAAATTGAACAATCACAAAAAAGATTTTTCTCATTTGAACCAAATCCACACTTGCTAAAGCTGACAGTTTATCTTTGTCTATTAACAAAGTCCCTGTGTCCCTCTCCCTCCAAGTTAAGAGTCTGGGTGTCATCCTCGACAGCTCCTTGTCATTTCATGCCCCCATCAATAACATCACTCGTTCGGCATACTTCCATTTAGGTAACATTTCTCATCTCCGTCCTTCCCTCAGCCTCTGTTCTTGTCCGCAGTCTCGTCACCTCCCTTATCGACTACTGTAACTGACTTCTCTTCGGTCTCCCACAGAAATATCTTCACAAGCTTCAGATGGTTCAAAATTCAGCTGCACGCATCATCACCAGGACTCCCTCATTTCACCACATCACCCTCATCCTGCAGCAGCTGCACTGGCTTCCGGTTAAACACAGGACAGAATTCAAAATCTACACACTTCTACACACTTTCAAGGCCATCCACAACCTCACCTCCCACCCTCACCCCCATATGTTAGATCTCTTACATATTGTAACTCCCTCCTGCTCCTTCAGGTCATCCTCCTCCATCCACCTCACTTTTCTCTCCAGCCGCTCATCCCCAAATCTTTAGAATTCCCTCCCACCAGACATCCGTAATATTGTTATGCACCTGTTGAAATCGCAACTCAAAACTCACCTGTTTAAGAAATCTTCCATAAATCCCCATGACTTACTCTGTCCTATAGTTTTAAGTTGTATTGTATTGTATTTTATTGCTTCTTGTTGTTTCATTGTGTTTTAATGTAATGTGATCTTGAGTGACATGAAAGGCGCTTTTTTTAAAGAAAATGTATTATTATTAAATATGGGCTTATGTCCCAAATTTAAAATGTATAAACTAAGGATGAATCAATTTTGCTGGTCAGTATTAATCTGTCTGATGGATTACTAGTTTGTATGTCTCTGGTTTCTAAATCATTGTTGATGATAATCTTGATTCTAAAACCCCAAAACAAACATACTGAACATCATTTACTCTACATTCATACCTGATATTTTTTAATGGAAAAAACATCCAGTAATTCAATAAAACATATTTAAATATTTTTATATTTTTTAAAAAAATAACAGAAAACAAATCAACAGAAATTTAGTTTAAATTCATTTTATTATTAATTTAACACAGTTCACTCAAATCCCTGCTTCTGTTCTTATAATACCAGAATAAAGTATATTTGTATTTTAAGTAGTATATGAACAGGCAGGCAATCTATTTATAACCATTTGAGTTCATTTTAGATGATGAAGTGGTTCTTACAACCTTTAAGATGAACGTGATGCCCATTTTCACATTTGATGTAACAGCTAATTTTTAACTTTTCACCTCTGTATTTACAAGGTTCAGAAGAAGAAATTTTACATCAACACCTTTTAACCCCTTTAATTCATCAGTCGAAATGTATCTATGTATAGCATGTTTGCACAATTTAAGAATATTGTCAAAGCTTGTTAACAAGAAAGTGTTTATTTCCTTGCAGTTTGGTGGTTTGTTGATTATTTTATTCATCTCAGTAGTGCACTCAGCAGGTTGCATCCCTTCATGGATGTGTTTCCTTTTAAACGTCTCATACTGGTCCAAGAGAGCTGCTGGAAAGAAGAACACCAGCAGCAAACAACCAACCTGCATCTTCATAATTTCTTGGTTAATAAATAAAATAAAAATAATACTGAGTGGTTGGTTGGTTGGTTCCCCTGCAGTGGTAGAAGTCCTTCTGTAACAACACACACCAGTAAAAAATTCTCAGTGATCTGTAAATAAAATTGGATCTGGTAATTATTGATCAGAGGTTGTTCCTACATTTTTGTTTTTAGTAAAATCTATGATTAGATCAGATGTTTCTGTTTGTCATTACAGTGAATTAACCAATCTGATGGGGGAAAATTGCTTTTCTGCACATTTGACTAAAATATGTTTCTTTTTTATTGTTCCTCTCTTTTCTTTCTTTCTTTTAGCATTTTTGCTCTTATGTTTAAATTAAATAAGGGAATAAATGATTTTGACTCTGTTGAAGGTTACAGGTTTAAACACTTTCTAATTATTTCTAAACGTCACCACATATTTTACATTTCTTTTTGTACTATGAGACATTTTTTGGTTATGCATCATCAATATGAGTGATGTGCAAACAAATGAAAGGTAATTATGATGCAAGTTGGAGATGCTTCAATCAGGTTTGTCTGCATTTCGTCAACCTGGTTAAGAAACCTGTTTGTAAGATACACCTGCATCTAGAAAATGCCAAATATAAAGTTTAAACATAAGTTTTGATGCTATATACCAGGAAATAAGGTAGCTTCAACTTTTCCAAACTCCTTCCTGATAGTCCTGATGTCTTAAGATTACTTACTTACTAATCACCAATCAAGCAGGTGTTAAAGATGGCGAGCCTGTCAAAGACGAAGGAGTCTCGGATAGGATTGAAAGATATTAAAGGTTTATTAAAATGATAAGAACAAAGGTTAAAATACAAAGTTGCAACAATGGAGAAGGTTGGACAGAGATCTGTTCAGGTCAAAAGTCTGCAAGCTTCTGACCTGTGTATCAAAGAGACACAAGTTTACAGCTGGCACATTGCTAGAGACATAACATCTATAAAATGATATTCTTGTTTGTATGATCATAGTGTTCCCAGATAGAACTGTAAGGATGTATTACGTACATTGTACGCCATAACAATATGGAACCAGAAAATTCCACAACACAGGGTTCTTAGTTTATATCAGAAATAAACTAATAAAGCATATTAACACTTATTAAAACCTAAATTTAAGTTTTATACATAGGGTTTTAGAAATATCCTTTATTTGGAGGTTTATTTAGCAGGAGAAATGACCTTTGTTTAGGGGGCATACAGTTCCTGGGACGTTGAAAGCTGTCTCCAGGAGGACAAGAGTTGTTTTCCTGAATTCATTTATTTGTACAAGAGAAGTCACATGTTGATGAAGCTGCAAACTTGGTCCAAAGACTTTAACACAAATTTCCTTTTCAGGTTTGAAATTCAGAAGTCATTAACAAAACTGTTTTAGACACCACCAGCGGAATCCAGACCAATTTAGGAAACTTGCAGAGTTAATTATTACCAAATAATCAATTAACTGATTTTTTCTCGTTTTAGGTGTGAGAGACAGACACACAGAGGAACAGTAAAAATTTAACCGAGAAGGTGAACGTCTTCATCGACCTTCATGGTCTGTTGTGGTTTTCACAGATGTACTTTGAAACAAACGTTTAAAAAACAAAAAGATAATTCATTTGATGAGAGGTTCATGAAATAAGAAGCATCTGACAGCTGGACACAGTGCATTAAACTAGAAGGTAGAAATTACCTCTGTGGCAGTTCTAGGTATAAATGCTCAGATTTCTTTCTATTTGTGACCACACACTCACCAAAATTCACTATGTGTTTACTGGACCCATTTCAGGAAATGTCATGAATGGAAAGAAGTTTGGATTTTAATTTAACAGAGATACAAGTGTTTGAAAAACCAAGAAGGTAAAAATGACCCGCTTGACGGTTCTAGTATTAACTGGCTTTCGGATTAACATTGCTATGGTCGCCAGTACTAAAAATGGACAGATTGTGTAACAGCAAGTCCCGGATAGCAACCATGTCTGGCACACTGAAACCTTTCTGGTGGAGCCCCAAATGTGCTATTAAAGTGTCCATTGTCCATGATCTTGTTGAAACCCCACGATCCTCCTTTTCCTCCAAATGTTCAGCCTTATTTGCCACTTTAATATCAGTGTGCAACATACCTATTTTCATTCCTTTTCTTAGGGTGAGAGGCTCATTTGTCACATTATTCACCCGGATTGGCACAGAGCCCTTCTCCACTCTGCAGACAACTCGGGCCACCATAATGTTGCAGTTTTCACTGAATCTCAACATTTCCACTCGACTAGGTCCCATAAGAGAATCTGTTTCCCCCATAATTATTACTTCGCTCCGGGGGGTTATCACAGTATCAGTGGGGACTATTACAGTTTTGGGTGTGTCTAGATCGGTTGGCACCACAAGAAGCACCAGTTTCCTCATTACCCAACATCCTTTTTTTCCAAAGTCCAAAACTACCCCATACTTGCAAAGAATGTCAAACCCAAGTAGAATCTCCTGGGAGGGTACATCAGCTACCAAAAACTCAGCAATGAGGGCCAAAGAGTCAAGCTGACAGACTGCCATCTCCCCAGAATGCCCATACCACCTCCGTTTGCAGCAGATACATCGCCAGTATATTCTGTTAACTCTGACCCTCCTTTTGTTATATCCAGTCATAAGCTCTTTGGGAAGACAGAGAGCGTTGCCCCACTATCCACCAATAGCAACAATTCCACTCCCCCCTCCTTACCCATAATACACCCTGCCCCACAAAGTCTACTAGCAGAGGCCATTGATGTAATAGTACGATTGGGTGCAGGCAGTTGGCCTGCTGTACCTGCCCCATCTAGTTTCCCTGTGCATAAGGACAATCTCGTTTGCGATGTCTAGTACAACCACATTCCCCAAAACCACCAGCTGTATCTTGTGGCGTGCGCTTATTATAACCATGAGGTGGTGCTCTCACTAGGTCTCCACTAATTTTTGAGGGGCCTGCTGGTGTATGGCATAATTCCATGCTTTTGACAGCAGATTGCAATTCCTGTATTAATTCGTCCACCATCCCTAACAACATCCCTATCTGCTCATAACTACTGGATTTAACAACAGACGCTCAGACGAAGATGTGCTTTCTCAAATGTCCGTTCTAATTTCTGATGGTAAGTTAATGGCTTCCTCCAGACCCGGCTGCAGAAAAGAATTAGAGGGGGGGGGCATTGCATTTTTTCAGTGGGGCACACATTTTCTAACTACAGTATATTTTATCTGCCTCAGCCTAAACATTAGCTCTTTTCCCACTCCCACTGTACTGACAAATTTCTCTCAATAAAAAGTGGCAGTTCCTTATAAAACATAAAAAAAGAAAAACATAATACAGTGGTGCTGTCCATTTATTAAACTCATCCAAAAATGGCAACGGGGCTGTGGCATACAAATAGTAGCACCATAGAGCTTCACTTCTCCAAACACATAAGAACAGTCCTGTAAACAGTCATGCTAGGAAAGGTAGCTACAGCAGCTTGGGAGCACAAGGAGCAGAACAAAGCAGTGTGACCCATCTGCCAGCAAGAAAGGAAACTGAAGTTTGACAACGACTATTGATGGAGTATCTGGTATATATGTGTCAGAGGTGGGAGATTGTGTCATCATCAAGTCATCTCCATGCCATGAATTTGTTCTGCCCAGCCACTGAAGCAGGTACACAGAGCGAGCTGTACCGTTTTATTGTTTCCCGTCTTTCACCTGCTTTCAACAGGTACTATCTTTGTTAATGTGGTCTTCAACCCAGAGACCCGTAACATTAACTTTCCCAAAGGTCAATTCCCCCTTACTGTCTTCGCCGCCGGCAGCCCTAATTAGGGATGTTACACTCGAGTCGATCTGCTCGATCACGTGTCGAGCATATGACACGGAAGTGTTACGAGCATTGTTTATGAGCAAGATTCAGCATATTAAAAGTCACATGAAAGACCAAACGAAGACTCATTAACGTCATCAGCGCGTGTCGAGCAGCACTTGGGAAACATGGAGAGGCCGGACTTTTCAATATGTCAATGAATCAAAAGAGATTTCAAGCACTTTGAAGATCGTGGATTTATTAGAGCTGGAGAGTTTGTTCGCGATTTTTCTACATTACATTTGGAGAATAGATTTAGGGAAAGCATAGATATAAATATAGT
This sequence comes from Pseudomugil tenellus, assembly GCA_037177515.1. Lineage (NCBI taxonomy): Eukaryota > Metazoa > Chordata > Actinopteri > Atheriniformes > Pseudomugilidae > Pseudomugil > Pseudomugil tenellus. The sequence goes on from JBAMHX010000004.1 coordinate 67,673, forward strand.
CAGGTTATTATATAAACATGTAAATATTGATATGTTTAGAGAGTGTTTGAGAGGCTGTAAGAGCCTGTGCGAGTGAAAGGAGACCCACTGGAGGACACGCTGTGTACCAGCTTATTCGGGATGGCAAAACTATATCTGCACATGCAGCCACATCTGTGCATTGCGAGCAGGTCTTTTCCAAAGCTGGAGAGGTAGTGTGTCAAAAGAGGAGGAGCATTAGGAAAATCATTAAGAAAATACTGTTGCATATAAAAATGTCTGACACATAATAATGTGACAAGCATTTGCCCCATCATATATTTTGATACAACTATATAAAATGAGTAACAAAGTCATCATCCATGTTGCACAAATTTCCCCTCAAACATGTCCATTCCTTCTATAAGCAGACCATTAGTCTCATTACAGATTGGTATATTTTACCATCATAATTTTGTTGCAAGGCTGATTTATTTGTATGGGACAATTCAACACAGGGTGATTCAAAGTCCTATACAGAACATTAAAACAAAACACAAGTATTTTTTCAAATTAAAACAAGAAAGAAAAAAAGAAAATGGGAATTTAAAGGAATTATGTAAATAAAAACAGATAACAAATAAAAATGATTAAAATAATTATTTATTTCATATTTCAAAAGCATAAAAATTAAAGTTAATGTAAAATAAAAATTATTGAAATGCAGCTGAGAACAGGAGGGTCTTTAATCTGGATTTAAATAAACTGAGTGTTTCAGCTGATCTGAGGCTTTCTGGAAGTTCGTTCCAGCCATGTGGAGCATAGAAGCTGAATGCAGCTTCTTCGTGTCTCGTTCTGACTCTGGGAACTCACAGAAGTCCAGATCGAAATGCCTTTAAGGGTCTGCTAGGCTCATTCTGGGTCAGGGACCTAAACCATTCAGAGCGTTATAAACCAGTAACAGAACTTTAAAGTCTGTCCACTGATGGACATTTGTTACTTTAACAAGTGTCATTGTCAAAATCTGTGCGGAAGTTTAAAACTTCACCATGGATGAATATTTAACCGTAACAAAAAGAAAGTCGGAGACAGACGGAGGTAAATGACAAATGAAAATTTCCCAAAAGCTAAGACGAGCAGATACGATGAAGCTTATATCGAGCTTGGCTTCAGTGTGACTACAGTGGGAGACGAGGAAAAATGAGTGTGTTTACTGTGTCTAAAAATGTTGGCAGCGGACAGCATGAAGCCTAATAAATTAAGACACACAGTACATCTCCAAAACATTGAGAAGCCGCTTGATTTTTTTCAGCTAAAACAAGCGGAGTACAGCCAACAGTCATCCTGCTTTGTGAACACTACATCTGTAAACCAGCGAGCACTTTTAGCCTCATATAAGGTGGCGTACTGAATTGCGCAGTGCAAAAAACCCCATACAATCACAGAGGAGTTGATACTGGGTGCAGCAGTAGACATGGTTTCTGTCATGCTTGACAATGAAAGTGCTGCAAAAATAAAAAACATCCCACTGTCCAATGACACGATAGCAAGGCGCATAGACGACATGGCAAACGATCTCCAGGAACAGGTGGTAAATAATCCCAAGAACAAATGTTTGCCTTACAATTTGAAGAAGCAACTGACAGCAAAGACTGTTTATTGCTCATGTGCGTTTTGACAAACTCCTTGTGTGAGGATTTGCTTTTCTCTAAATATGTCAAAACCAGAGCCACAGCTGAGGAGCTATTTAAAATGCTGGATTGCTTCCTTACTGAGAATGGGCTGAAGTGGGAGAACTGCATTGGTGTTTGCAGTGATGGCGCACAGACCATGTCAGGGATGAGAAAAGGACTGCGAGCACTCATCAAGAAGGCTTCACCTAATGCTGAGTAGACACACTGTGTTATACACAGAGAAGCACTGGCATCAAAGCATCTTTCCTCTGAATTTAGGGAGATTATGGCCGAGATTATAGGTGTATTCAATTTTATAAAGACCAGACCAATACAATCCAGAATCTTCTCTGCAATCTGTGAGGAGATGGGAGCTGAACATCAGGCTCTTTCACAGTGAAGCAAGGTGGCTGTCACGAGGAAAGGTCTTGTCCTGTGTTTTTGAGCTCAGAGAGGAGATAAAGAGTGTTTTGGAGCATAAACATAAATGTGAAGATGCGGCAAAATTTAGTGATGAGAACTTCCTGGCAAAACTGGCCCACCTGAGCGACATATTTAGATACTAAATTAACTGAATTTACAGATTCAAGGGAAAAATAAATACATCCCTAAGGTCACTGCCTTCACGGGGAAGGCAACTTGATGAAGGAAGAAGTGATGCATCTGCAGGAATTTGTTGACACCACTGACTATGATGCCACCTCAGTGATCCCAGTTTTTAAGCAGCATATTGCATCATTGATGGGATTTTTCAAAAAGTACTTTTCTGAAAACAGTTCCCAGTATAACTTGCTGGGAGACTCCTTTCAATGCAGCAGCTCCTACTGGTTTCACCTCTGCAGGAGGAACAGTTCATTGACATGAAATCTGACTCCACTTTGAGACTCAGCTTCACATCACAGACAATGAGTGAATTCTGGCTGAGTGTTGAGAGACAGTATCCACTCTTAAGACAGAAGGCTCTGGACATTCTTCTTCCCTTTGCAACGTCTTACCTTTGTGAGATTGGCTTCTCTGCTGTTGCTGCACTGAAGACCAAGTACAGATTCCAGCTAAACATTGAGCAGGAGCTGAGAGTTGCACTCTTATGCTTCAAGCCTCGCTTTGAAAAGCTGTGCTGCGCAAAACGTGCTCACTGTAGCCATTAATCATTACTTCAGTGATTTAAACTCAGCATGATGTTTTAATCTATTTCTTCATATGACATTGTTAAATATTGATGCTGCTGTTAATGTTTCATATAAATTTGCATTTATTGTTTAATTTAATTATTTTTCTCAGCATCAAATGGTTCAGTTTGTGAAAGATATTTCTAGTTTAATAAGAAGTGATATTTTTTCAGGCACTTTGGAGAACTTTAAGCTTTTTTCTGTTAGAACAGGGTTTCTGTGGCAAAATAAAGTTCAAATTTGCAGAAAGTTGATTCATATTTTTTTCTTTTGTTAATGTTAAAAAGATATAATTTTATGTCTAATTTTTCATAGATAATTATCTTATTTATAGTCACTGAGTGGGTGTTGGGGTAGGAAACATTTCCCTTTTCCTAGAGGGGGGGGGGGGGGACTTTGCAAAAATTAATTGAGAAGCACTGGTTGTAAACATTCAACACATACAACAGAAAACATTATTTTACTGACCTGAAATTGGATTTAAAATGAAACATTTAGCTTCTTTGAAAAACATTTTGGCCAAATTATTCTGACAAAGATCCTTTAAACAATATGAAAACTGATTTTATACTTTTGTGTAATTCTCAGGAGTCAAATGCACCACAAAGGGGTTAAAAGCAGACACATCCATAAGCTTTGTTTCTTTTATATCTCTAATTTAATGACAGTGACTCACCTTGTTGTCATCAGATGAGCATTTATTTGAGTTTACTTTGTCTCTGTTCATCATCAGAAAAGAAAACAAAGTTAAATTAACTGTTTTTTATATTTCTTCTAGTAGGACAGTTTTTTTGTATACCTGCTTGACATGTTTCGACTACTTCCTGTCATCTTCAGAAGCGTCACGTGATGTTTCATGTGAATTTTCACAAACAAAAATTTATGAAAATGTGTTGAGTCTAGTTAGTACTAATGGTGGTTACCGTATCCTCATGCCTTTGCTACAACGATATAAACAAGGCCAATGCTGTCGCTAGGGGTATATCCTCGAATAGACACAATACAATAATATAAAATCGCACATGTTCAGTCACAAAGCTCCACCTGGTGTGGAAACTTTGAACCAGCCCGGTATGACATCAGGACAGGATGCATCTTGAGGTCATGACCTTTTATTTGCACTTGATATGAGGCCAATGAGTGAAATGTTCCCGGGATATAGCCAAAAGTATGATTTTTCATGCATAAAGCGTGAAAAGTTGTCAAATTTAAATAATTTTCTCTGAGAGACAAATATACAATTAATATTTTAGAAGTAATTTTATACATTTACTTTATTTAAGAATAACTTTAGAGTATTATTGTGCACTTCATTCCTTTAATTCCTGTTCTCAAGGAATACAGATAACCAATTTAACTATCCAAGATGTAAAATGTCGTACTTTTATTACTAACAGTGTCATTGACCATGGTATCAATAATATGGTTTTATTACCTAAACACTATGTAACATTTTTGTTCTTATTGTTTGTGTTTTTTTCCTTTTATTCATACTATAGAAAATCTATGTTAATATAAGATCTGATGTATATTGTATACGGTACCTATTTTTGCTTAAATCAAAAGTGAATTAAATACAAATGTATATCTCGTTTGTTTAATCCATGCAGCGCCATCTTAACTGGTCAAATGACCTACTTAGGTCATTTCCGGAGACGCGTTTATGTGAAAAACTGTTTCCATTTACAATTTTGCGATAAACTGAAATATTGAAACGTTTTGGTAACAGCTTCATTAAGTTTTTATCTAAATAGGTGTTTGCTGGATCAGTATTACTGGGGAAAAATCCCCGGTAATGGCAGACCGGACTAACCCCCCTCCCCGGCCTACCCATTTGTGCAAAACCTGAGTGAGAAGATTTGCGCAGTAAAGGGGAGTAAGATGGTAATTAAGGCATAATACTGACAAAATATTAATAGGGGGTGATTTTAATGTTGCTCCCAACTCATGGTCTGATAGAAAACCCCAAAGAGGATCACAACCTCTGCTACTGATTGATCTGAGACAAAACTGAAACATTGTAACATACTGTGGTGTGTAAATAACTGTAATGACCTTGGTTTCAACTGTATTTGCCTCACGGGTCATTTTGACCCGAAGACCATCTTAGTAACTTTTTTTGTACAGCTTACATGGAAATGTGAATAAAGGCAACATTTAATTTTTTCTAATGTTGGGGCCAATCTACGCAAAGTCAGAAGATTTCAAGTTAAAAAAATATCATTTAGGGGATTTTGGGGGGAGTTGTAACACAGTGGCGGGTCATTTTGACCCGAGTACAACAGGATGGTTAATGTTGCTCCCAACTCATGGTCTGATAGAAAACCCCAAAGAGGATCACAGCCTCAGTTAAATACTAGTCTTGGAAAACTATGCTCCTCTACAAATGTGACAGATATATGGAGGATGAATAACCCTAATACAATCCAATACACATGGTTTAAGGCTGGCAGTAATGAACAATGTTCAAGACTTGATTATCCATTGAACTCTGTAAAAAAGTTGTGGATTGTAATATTTCTGCTGCTCCGTTAACAGACCACAGTTTGATACACCTGACATTATTAGTTCATAATAACCCCCAGAATGATGTAAAAATATGGAAATTTAATAATAATCTATTACAAATCCCTGAATTTAAGCACCAAGTTAAAGATAAAATTGATGAAATAAAAAAAATAGTTATGTCAGACGTAAGTAGATGGGAATGGCTGAAATATCAGATTAAACAGCTGGCAATTGCAACTCGGAAGAAACGATCACATTTAAATCGTCAAAAACAAACTGACCTTATAAAAAAGATTAATTCATTAGTGGAAAAAAAGAGATGAAATTGATGAAGTTCAATCCCTGCAAGCTGAATTAAACGAAATGTATCAGAATAAGGCAAAAGGTGCATACATTAGGTCCAGAGCAAAATGGGTTGAACAGGGGGAAAAAAGCACTTCTTACTTCTTTGATCTTGAAAGGCAAAGACAGTTAAGGAAACAAATTGACAAACTTTTTGTGGAATGGTTTTTGTAGTGAATAATTCTAATATCGTTAAGAAAAGTATTTTTCCACATTTAAGGCGAGCTTAAATGTGGAATGAGCAGATGCCAGTACTGAAAGGGATAGAGGTGGAACTTGCCAAAGAAATCAAGGCTTGAGATTGAAACTGGTGAGAAAAAGTTTCCAGTTGCGGCGTGACTTCCCATGTGCAGAAAAAGGTTTAGCACAAGGAAACAAAACTCATATTAAGGTGTGAAATAAAGCTGCCTACGATTTCTTTGTTCCCTCATCAATCAGGTAGGCTACTAAGTTCGTAGAGGTGTTGTGATGTGTAAAGTTTCTTATGCTTACAAAGTTGAAACTTTATTACTATTTGTAACGTGTAACATTTTGTCCACAAGAGGGCACTCGCACTCTTTGATAAATGTCATAGTATCCAGGTTTTTTTTGTTCATATGATCTTGACAACAGAAAACTTTCCTGTCATGAAAGCAGTGATGAAGATGGCTTCTGTCATCACCATCACCGTGGTTCTGCTCTGTTACTCTGTCATCGCCGACAAAGGTACAGAAATATTTAATAAAGTTATTCTTTGCTGTTACAATGTATTTGTCACTGTTAGGATGTATTCAGGACATTTTACTACAAGATAGACGTGTATAAATATTTTTAATTGAATCAGATTTTATGCTTAATGACATTTATTTACATTCATTAATTTCTACTTTCAGCTACAGATATTTGTGATGCTATTGTCATGATGGGGTGCCAAAGATGTTCCATCTCTACCTCCTGTGGTCTCACCACCCGAGGGGGGGGGGCATAGTGGTCGGCTGCAGTGTGAACTGGGCGTCGGACGGGGGCGGGGACCCTGGCGGTCCGCTCCCTAGTTACAGAAACTGGTTCTAGGTACGTGGAACATCACCTCCCTGGTGGGAAAGGAGCCTGAGCTTGTGCGCGAGGCTGACCGGTTCCAACCTTTTTCCACTCTGGTGTTGCTTTCAGTGAAAGGCGCCGAGCGGGTGTGGGCATACTGCTTGCCCCCCGGCTTGGAGCCTGTACGTTGGGATTTGCCCTCTCGTTGGTGGACACCGGCTGTGAGGGATGCCATCAAGCTGAAGAAGGAGTCTTACAGGGCCTTTCTGTCCTGCGAGACTCCACAATCAGCTGATGGGTATCGACAGGCTAAGCGGAACGCGGCTTTGGCGGTCGCCAAGGCAAAAACCCAGGCATTGGAGGAGTTTGGTGAGACCATGGAAAGCGACTTTCGGACGACTTCGAGGAGATTCTGGTCCACCATCCGGCGGTTGAGGAGGGGGAAGCAGTGCTCTGTCAACACTGTTTAAGGTGGAGATGGGGGGCTGCTGACCTCAACTCGAGACGTTGTGGGTAGGTGGGGGGAATACTTCAAAGACCTCCTCAATCCTACCAACATGTCTTCCGAGGAGGAAGCCGGGGCATGGGACTTCATGGTGGGCTCGCCCATTTCAGGGGCTGAGGTCGCTGAGATGGTCAAAAAATTCCTCGGTGGCAGGGCCCCAGGGGTGGATGAGATCTGCCCGGAGTTTCTTAAGGCTCTGGATGCTGTGGGCCTGTCTTGGCTGGCACGCCTCTATGCCATTGCATAGACATCAGGAACAGTGCCCCTAGACTGGCAGACTGGGGTGGTGGTCCCCCTCTTCGAAAAGGGGGGTCTGAGGGTGTGCTCTAACCACAGGGGGGTCACACTCCTCACCATCCCCGGGAAAGTCTATTCAGGGGTCCTGGAGGGGAGGGTTCGTCGGATAGTTGAACCTCGGATGGAGGAGAAGGAGTGTTGCCGTGGAACAGTGGACCAGCTCTATACCCTCTCTGGGGTGTTTAACCGTGTCCCTCGAGGACTCCTGTAGGGGGTGCTCGGGGAGTATGGGGTACCGGACCCCCTTTTACGAGCTGTCCGGTCCTTGTACAACTGGTGTCAGAGCTTGGTCCGCATTGCCAGCAGTAAGTCGGATTCATTTCCGGTGAGGGTTAGGCTCCGCCAAGGCTGCCCTTTATCACTGATCTGGTTCATTACCTTTATGGACAGGATTTCTAGGCGAAGTCGAGGCATTGAGGGGATCCAGCTTGGTGACCTCAGAATCAGGTCTCTGCTTTTTGCGGATGACGTGGTTCTGTTGGCTTCGTCTGGTCGTGATCTCCAGCTTTCGTTTAAGCGATTCGCAGCCGACTGTGAAGTGGCTGGGATGATTATCAGCACATCAAAATCCAAGACCATGGTTATCGGCCGGAAAAGGGTGGAGTTTAATTCAACTCAATTCAATTTTATTTATATAGCCCAGTATCACAAAAAGTTGTCTCAGAGGGCTTCACATGAAGGTAAAGAGAACAATAGACATAACTTACAATACACACAATTTGTGACTACACTAAACTAAACAGATCCCGGACTTCCTGTCCTTAGACCCTCCTTCACGGTAAGGAAAAACGAAAAAAAAACCTGGTTGTAGGGAAAAAAAAAGAAGAAACCTCATGGAGCCCCAGGTGAAGGAGAGATCCTCTCCCAGGACAGACAGGCA
>JBAMHX010000004.1:104271-116365 GCA_037177515.1 Pseudomugil tenellus
CCCCCCCCCCCCCCCCCCCCCCCCCCCCCCCCCCCCCCCCCCCCCCCCCCCCCCCCCCCCCCCCCCCCTCCCCATCTCCTGACCCAGAGAAACGAGATTAAGTTGTCAGGTAGGATGCAGGGGTGTGTTCATTAACAGCCTCCGCGCTCCGATTGGATGGTGCCACTTTGACAGACACCTTGCCCCCCGCCGTCTCCTCGGCATCCTGCCTGAAGTCAGTGTGTGATGTGCGCGCGCGTAGGGAAGCAGGCAGACTGAAGGAGGCACTAACTCCAAACCCAATGAGCTCGCAGTCCTCGCGCTCTCTCCGCGCAGCGCTCTCCTTTCAATCCTGGGACACAAGAGGAGGAAGGAGCGGAGGACAGAGGGGGGGACTGGCAGGGTGTGAGGGACACCAGCATGGCTTCAGATCCGGGACTGACTGCGGTGCTGCTGTGGACTATTTCCCTTCAGGCCGCGAGCACCGCAGAAAGCAACACGAATGAAGGTAAGCGCACGTGCGGGCGGCTGAACTGAAGCTGGACATGAAAGTTTACTGAGAGCAGCTGCGGGATGATGTGGGTTGCGTGACAGCTGCGGCCACAGCGCGCGTGTCTGCTTTCAGGTCCACGCGGTGACGTGAGAGCTGCTTTCTGAATATTCAGGCATCATGGACCCGTTCAGTCCAGAATTCTCACTCGATAATATGTGTATAATAAATAAAATGAATCCTGGAATTACGGGAATTTTGGAAACTGTATTTCACCTCATTTGATTAGGATGCTTTATAAGTTCATTCTGGATCCATAAAAAAAGCAAACGTTTCTAGAAGTAATGTTAAATCTACAATGTGTGGACATTTCCAGGTGTAGTAATCACAACTACACTGAAACAGTCTTGATTTAAGTTTTAAAAAATTACCGTAATTTGTCACATCTAATTTTTTGCATGAACCCAGTGTAAATAATTTATGTAGTTCAAATTAAATTTGTACATTTCACGTAACTTTACTTGTTAAAGCACCTTTTCGAAGTTGTTCTAAACTAAAATAGACTTTTTCCTACCTAATCCTAATGTACTTTAATGTAACCTGATATTTTTATTTTTTTAATTTAATTTTTCTGTAAAATGCTTTAAATGTTTGAGTCTTCTTTAAGTTGGGTCAAATGAATTGTTCATATTTTATTGTGTATAAAAATATCACTTTAATTGATTTGAATACATTTCAAGATATACTCATGCATGTTTCTTTCAAGATACTTATTTTTCAATGAACACAATGTCATCTTAATGGAAAATGCACAGATTTCCCAAAACAGATGAATTCTTTTGCTCCTTTTTCACCATAACTTTGACAATTTAAAGTAAGGTGGAAGAAAACAAACAAAAAAAAGCATTTTAACACAACAAACTGTTTGCTTAGTGATAATATTTTGTCCTTGTGACTTCTAAAAAAGAACAAGTAGCAACACATGGAACATGTAAATATAGTGGCCATATAAACAAATATGGTATAAGAAATTTTGAGTAGATTCTTGAAAATAATCCTGAGCTAAATACAACAGTAACTGTCACTAACAACAGTGTGTAGAGGAATAACTACCGCTTGAACTTTTTGAGCGCCAATGTATGTGCAAACAAACCTCTAACAAGCAACAGAGAGCTCAGTTCTCTCGTTGTCTGAACAATATATCTGCAGTGCAAATACATTTACTTCAGTTTTTAAGCAAACTGGGTTCCTGTGCCCATGATGCCAGAAGACTTTTGGAAATTGCAGTCATACAACTCTCTTACAAGTCTCACAACTCTGAGCATTCACCTAATAAATCACAAACACTAAAATTCTCCCACCAGTGGAAAAAAGTCACATCCAGCGAGCCAGTGGAATTCAACTCGCTGCTGTAAAGCTGGCTGCTTTTTGGACATCTTTTTTCCACCAAGTTCCATGAGGACATTTTGCACAAATTCCAGTGTGTACTTCAGTTCTTTTAAATACTTCCAGTTGAGTAAATACATGAGCCTAAAGAGCATGGCTATAGCTGTTGGAACAGAAGGTGCGTCAGACAGAACCAGTGTTCCATCCATGAGTATTTTAATGTCTTTAAGTGGACGGTTAGAATCCTCAGTCAATGTGACATTGCCCTTGGTTTTCTGCCCCAGTATGTCAGCCTCGTTCTCCTGTATACACCAAAGACAGCAAAAAATAAGGTCAACTAAAAGAGATCTCTACCAAAGCATAAGCCTCAATAATAGTAATAATAATTCTTCCTGTCTTCTCAAAAATCAAACAGTTTACTAATTAAATGACAGCAACATGAATTCTAGTTAAAGCTGATGGTGACACTACAAGAAAAAGGTGGAGTCTGGAGAGGGGAAGGGGGTCAACACATAGCCAAAATCTCCTCTCCATTGGGCTGTTTTGATGACAATTTGTAATAAAGATAATTAGAAAGATTATTCAGTTATGGAAAAAATATACTATGTTGTATCTAAAAGGGTCTCTGGGTGTTTCCCGTGTAAGTCGGAGAACTAGTAATATGCCCTTACCTGATATTCTTTAATAGGGTGATGAACAGGTTCACCCAAATAGATCATCAATGATTTGAGGACGCATTTTCTTCTAATTTCGATGACAGTGGTTTGTAAAAACAATAACCTTATAATGGAAATATCACACTCTCATACTCAAAACAATTATTGAACTATCTAGATTCTACTGAAAGCCAACTCATAGATACCTCATCTACAGCTTGCAGAGTACTGATGACCCGGTCTTTAACACATCCTCTCGTCCTCCTGATGACTTCTAACAGTTTGGTGGCGTGTTTGTCCAACTGCGTCAAAAACGTTGTCTCCAGGTGAATCGTCATAGTTCGCAAGAACTCAGCATTGATTGACAAAAACAGAATAAGCAAGCAGAAAGAACTGAAAATGTTTAAATCAAATCAACAAATGAACATCTCAAATGTGCTGCAGGTCGGATCAAATATCTTTAAAAATCAGTTTGTATGAATATCTAATTAATAATATCAAATATATTAAGAACTTCTTCCTTTAAAATCTGTTTTATTTATATCTCGATAGTTGCAGGATAGAGTACATGAATAAATGAGATGTTGGAGTTATTGGTTGATTTGAGACGCACTGAATCTAAAAACCATACCTCTTCCACCTTAAAAACACCAATGCTCGGCTGCTTGTGCACTATTTCTTGTCTCCGATATCCAAATGTCTTGGCCATCTTTTCCTTTATTGTTTGTCTGTTGTTCCTTTTGTGCATTTCTGACAGAAGGGAAATTTTCTCTTGTTCCAAGCTATCTGTAGTCCAGAGATGGAAAAGGATTGACCTCAGTTCATCTAGGTCTCTTCACTTTTCTTGCTGGGCAGGTGTCACCTTGAGTCTTGGTTTTCAAATAATTCACAGCAAGCTTGGCAGCAATGCCACGAGCATTAAGTTGGGTCTGGTAGTTGCTCATTTTCATCTTCAGTCTATGTTTCCTCCCATAGCTCAGATTGAAAAACCCTGGTTCTCTCAGGCAGGTATGCTTCTTTGTCAATTCCTCGGCTAAATCACTGTAGTGACTGTCTTCAGGATATGCTTTGTATGCATTGATAATTTCAGACAACTTCTCCAATATGTCTGAAAGCATTTTGGAGCTAGGTGTCAGTCTAGTTTGTTCTTTCATATACTCTGCATTTCCCTTCTGCAGTTGGCATTCTGTGTCATAGGAAAAGTGTGGGATTCGGAAGACTTGTGACCACTGCTGTGTTCTAGTGAATCAGGGGAAGGGCTGCCAAGCAGGATAGTGTCATCTGAGGACTCACTGTCCACGCCGAATGAAGTCCGAATGAAGTGTTAGTGCTTTTTGAGAGATCAACTGCGTACAAGATAACAGTTGCAGAGTCAGGGTTTAATTACTTTGAGAATGGAAAGATCCTAAATCAAAGATGTTGAGGTAAGATTCGCAAATATATTTCCAAAATCTGTATCCTTGTACTGCAGCCTTATGTCTCCCTCTAATCCACAAGCCTTATTGACCTCAATAATGGATGAATAAGTAGCTCCATTGTCATGAGAGAGAGAGAGAGAGAATTACAAAACTGAACTGTTCTAAAGACAATAAATAGTCTGTCAATTAAAAATATAATTGAAATCACCACAATAGAAGACCTTGGATTTGTTTAAGTTACTATTTTGCATTGTTCCACAAGAAGCATTCCTCCAATTGTGTAGTGAGCCAGTGGGTATGGATCTGAAAGCTGGCTTTGGCCAACCAGTTCCACCTTTTTTTCAATTTATAAGCTTTGTAATGTTCCCAGTACCATGTACTTAGCTTTCTGGCAACAAAAAACTGTTTATCCTTGACAACAATCATCTGGATTGTTTCCACAAATTCAGGGAGTCCAACCAATGAGCCATATGCAAGAATCATTCCAATCCAGTAATTCGTGCCATTTTATGTTGCATTTTTAGCCAAGCACACGCTATTCAATTCTGGGTGTCTTTGCTTAAGGGCTGCTGCAATGTCCTCTCTTAAAACATCAATAGGAAGAGTTTAGACATTTGCTACCTCCAGGGGGGAACTGAGATAGTTCCTCGTGTGAAGGTAATGAGCCATGATAAACTGATGTCTTTGAGCTAAGGAGAGAAGCACACTTTTGAAACAGGTTGTGTGTCGAATAACTCTTTTGAAAAAGCTGTGCTTTGTTTCGAAGCGCATTGTCTATAATGCAACTAGTGGGCCAAACTCATGAATTAAATAGGGGTAATGCTCTAAGAAATTATTTTTGGCCGCTCTTGAGGGGCGGGCCATAGAGTGTATAGTGGTCGAGGCCTCTTAGGTAGCCCTGCCCGCAGCATGGTGTGGTCTTTGCCCTCAATCTTAACACAACACACATCTCACAATCATGTGGGAGAAGTGAGGAGGTCATTTCTACACCCCCATTTCCTGGGCTGTGCCTGATTGAGCGTTGGTCTGGGGCAGACTGTAGTCCTATGCACCTGGAGTTCAGGCTGGCTCTGCTGCTGGAGGTTGTTATGGGCCCTGGCGGGTGCTTGGCTTGCTGTGTGTGTGTGTGTATTGGAGGGCGGTTTGGAGCTGTGGCACAGATGGGGAAAAAGGAGAGTGGGGGGAGTAAGTGGTCAGTTGGGAAGAGAGAGTGAGGTGATAAGTGTACATGGGTGTGTGTAGGTGTGGAAGATGTTGGATGGAGTGAGGAGGAAGGGTTGGTAAAGATGGGTAATTGTATGTGTGTGGATATGTCTGTATGTAAAGGGTGTGTGTGAACTATGGGTAAGGGGACTGAGGTTGAGTATGGATGTGTGTGGTCATATGGGTGTCGGTATGAAGAGATGTGTATGTGTGTGTGGCAGGGGGGATTAAGTTTTGAAGGGGGGTTAAGCTGTGTGTGGATAGTTGTGTGTGTGGATGGCAGGCAGGTTCCTGCTGGGACTCTTTCGAGTGGCAGGCTGAGGGCCCTGGGCCGCCGCCAGGCGTGGGTTGGCTCCTGTGCCTCTGGGGGTGGGGTGTTGCTCCTGGGCTCTTGGGACCTGGGCCCGCACTCTGCCCACCCTGGGCGGCCTGGGGAAATGGCAGGGTCCGTGATTGTCGACTGTTCCCCCTGACTACTGGGGGCTCTAGCCAGGACCTCCCTGTTCCGCATCCTGGGTTGGGGGGGGCTGGGGTCCTTGTTTGTGACTGGCTGCCGTTTGTCCCGGTCTCGGGATTCTCCTGGCCTGCCTCGAACCTTTTGAGTAGAGGGGGTTGCGTGAGCATGTTCACTTTCCTGGAAGCACTTTTCACCTTGTACGTTCTGCATGATGACACAGTCACTAAGATCTCTTTTAGATTAGTCAGTAGCAGCCATTCTTCCTTATTCCTATTTGTTTCTTTTGCGGGAACTGATGATTTCCTTTTTTCCCCGAGTCTGAACTGAGACAACACCTTCCACAATGTCTTTCAGGTCAGCAAGGAGTTTCCAGGCTGGGTCATCAGTGGGCACTTTTTGTCCAAGCAGTAGTGGGAAAAATCTTAGCAAATTCCAGTTCTCATGTGCGTTTTTACCAATTGTTTTTCTAGATGCATAAGTAAGTGGAACAGAGTGGGGCCGATTTGTCTTATCCATCCACCTATAGGGAAAATCTTCAATGACCTTGTTCAAAGTGTCCAAAGTACTTTTTGGAAATACAGTCAAACACAGTGATATGTCATAACGTTCAATTCCCTAAAAAAATTGTGTACAATGTCTGGAGGGAAAACACAAATCACATTGAAACTTGAAAGTTTTTCTGACAGAACACATTTACTTTGAACACCGCAACAGTTGTCTAGAATTTTCCATTACGTATTTCAGATGATTCAAATGACTCTCCTCAGATCTCAGAGTAAAATCTCAAGTCCATAAACAACCTAACAAGGGTTAAAATCATGAATTGTTTGAGGGGTATGTTGAGCAGGATAGCTTTTCCTTATGTGGGTCTGCAGAGCCTTCCATGTTTTACATGGGTAAGCATGGCCCCATCCATAGTGTTGATGATCAAGTTTATAATTTATTATAATAAATTAATTAGAACTTTACATCTTCTTGAATATGACTGGTCTTAGTCTTTACACGTCCACATGCATGGAAAACTGTGGAAAGTGTGCCAAGAGTATTTCAAAAAGGTGATCTAATTATTACATTATTCAGGATATTCCAAATGGTGTGCACAGCAGGAGTGCAATGGTATTGGAAGTTGCTTTCCTGAAGTCAAAAAGCGACATTCTTAAATGCAGGTTATTGTTAATGCTATATGAATGTAAAACTATGCAATATAAACTATTAATATACTGTTTATTTTGTCATAAGTTAAGCTTGACACTCAGCAAACTCACACACTACAAAGAAGCTACAGCTCCATGTTTTAATGTACGGAAGATATTTTATGTTTTTAACCATATACCAAGAAGAGAGAATGACAAATGTCCCATGTAATTTTTCTTTTCCTGTTTCAAGAAGACAATGCACGGATGCATCTATTGCAATCTCTTTGATATCTTGCTTACTATAGACATACATGCACAGACGTCCTGGCAAAAGCTTTATTAATATGTACACAAGGGAACGTTTTCTCATAAAAACAAATATTATATTTTTAAGTTTTCATCCGACTGAATTTTGATATTACAAATAAAGTGAGAATAGAAAGTCTGAAACTTTAACAATTCTTAAGTAAAAATAATCGCTTACGAATGGAAAATTGAGTATTGAAGTCAGCTAAATAAATTTTTGTAGGAAAATTCATTCATTAATTTTCTGTACCCAGCAATTAGCAGGTAGGAGTTAGTGTACACCCTGCAGATCACCAGTCCATCACAGGGGTGGGAAAATAAACAGAAGTCAAAAGGAAGCATTAGCTAGAAGCAGATGTGGTTAATTTGTTTGTTGTTTTTTTCTGTTTAACACAATATATATTTCTATTATGATTCTCTTTTAAAGGGTGTCCCTATAATAGCACAACCAAATTTTTTGTATCCATAAAAATATATCAATTTTGTAATGATAGAATTAAATAAAATTGGCACAAAGTACAGACTTTAACCGTATACAAGCACTCAAAATACAAGACATTTAAGATTTTTTTTTTTACCTATGAAAAATATTCCAACAGTAGGAAATATTATAATAAACTTCCAGGATCATTTGACAGATCATGCCTGAAGTGGGACAAAAGGATCTAGGATAAAAACAATAAATAGACTTGCATCTATAGACTTATTACATTACAATACAGACAGGATACTGCTACTGAAAGGATATAACAACGGTTAATTTGATATTTCTATGTATCATATCATATCATAGTTTAACTTGACTAAAATTGACTCACCCGATCATACAAACTAAAGCTAGAACAATAGAACAAGACATCCTGTTGCATCCAAGCTCACCTGGAAACATGACCGATTACAGTTAGCCTACTTCCATTTAAACATAATAGCTACTTTTATTATAATATTAGTTAGGTCCACTTTTCCAATTTTTTAGTTATGTTTATTATAATGTTACTGTTAACTTTACTATTAAGAGCTCTGGAAGTCACGTAACTGTTTGTGCCACAACGTTGGCAGGAAAATGCTCTTTAAAATGAGCAGCACCGGCTGTTCATTTGTGTTGTCGAAAAAGAATCCCCCAAAACAGTCAAAGTTCAAACCTTTGATAATGTTGATGTTGGGTGTGAATATTACCTAGCAGATCCAAAGGCAGCTCCAGTAATTCACCCATCGTACACTCACATTCATATCCTGGTGGCTGCCACTCAGTGTGGTAATAAATAACTCTGTAATTTTCCTAATTTGGTCTGGATTCCGCTGGTGGTGCCTAAAACAGAGTTTTGTCAATAACTTCTGAATTTCAAACTTGAAAAGAAAATTTGTGTATTTGTATTTGCAGCTTCATCAACATGTGACCTCTCTTGTACAAATAAATGAATTCAGGAAAAAAAACATTGTCATACTGGAGACAGCTTTCAACCCTTCAGGAACTGTATGCCCCCTAAACAAAGGTAATTTCTCCTTCTAAATAAATCTCTAAATAAAGGATATTTCTAATTCCCTATGCATAAACCTTGAAAGGAATATAGATTTTAATAGTGACGATGTGCTTTATTCGTTTGTTTCTGATATACACTAAGAACCCTGCTTGATTGGTGAATAGTAAGACTGTCCTCACTAATATTGCTCTTTGTCTCCCCTTAAAGAAACAAACCGCTTGTTTTATTCTTGTCTCTTGTGACAAAAAGGACTATAACCTTCTCCAACACATCTCACCTGTCTCTATTGTTCATACCTGGGTTTTCTCTGGGTTTCTCTGACCCTCCCACAGTTAAGACAGGCAAGGTTAAATCAAAACATTCAAAAGTTATGCAAAAAAACAGTGTGAGCTAAGAAAAATACCTGGGTTCAGCAGATAAAGTTAAAAAAATGAAGCACATTTCCTCTGTTACGAATTTATTACCATTCTAAATCAGTAACCTGGAAAGCATTACTTTCTTAGTGATTTTGGCTAAAAAAAGAAATCAGAAACATCACGTCAACAGTGCATTGTTATCTTTTTGCAGGCTGTTAGTATAGTATCTAAGTTATTATGAGCTGTACAAAGTTTAACTAAGTAAATTTTGTCTTAATACAATGTTTTCTGATTACTTAAAATGCTATTAATTCCTCATTGGCATAAACGCATACATCTCGTTCAATGTTTTCCCAATTAAATGATCCTAAAGCCCATCTGTTGTTTCAATAAAGCCGACATTTTACACGTACAGAAGAAAATTCCCTGTATGATCACCTGTTTTTGATTTTATCTGTGTCAAGGTTAGAACCATCAGTCAAAAAGAAAATAAAATTGTTCAAATCAGGTAACTGATAATAATCCCAAAAAATTATCTTCAAGCTTATACCTGGAACTATAGATGATTAAAAATAGGATTTCAGGAAATCCCTTTTTAACCAAAAATTAAGATTTTTTTATTAAAAAGATTTACTTCATCGCACAAAACTCTTTATACTGGAATTAAACCTCTGTAAACAGACAGCCTTTCCCAAGCTGGCTCAGAAAAACAGCTTTGTTTCCTTCTCAACAATTCCAGAGTATCAAAATGCCTGTGTGTTTATTCTTTATTGCATATAAAGACTTGAGAATAAGAATTACTCCATTTGAGAATCTTAATAGATTGTACAGTATTTAACAGTGAACAGTATTTAATCTTTCCAGGTCTTCATCCCCCACATTGTCCAAACAATGCCACATGCAAAGGGGGGAGGGTTTAGGAAATAATTATGATTATTTCCTGGTTCCCCTGCAAGCCCATCTATGGCCATAAAAAGCGTCCCATGACCTCTTTCACTTGAAACCACGGCCAAATACAGGCTGAAAAAGAAAACCTTCAAGATGACATCTTCTCTTCAAAGACAAAGCATCTTAAGAATCAGATAATTGCCAAAACATCTTCGTTGTTCTTATCAGTGTTCTTTCGTTTACTCAGACATCTGTCTCAGCTTTGACTATCACAGTCTGGTAAAAGAAAATATTTTAGAGAAAGTCCAGCTTGTTACCTTAAACATCTCTTATTTCGTACTCAGTATGGTCAGAACTCTCGTCCACCAATACAATCAGAAACTGCCATTGTGAACTCTTGTCACCCAATGCAAATCGGAAACTGCAGTATATTTAGAAGGTTTCAGTTCAAGAAAACCAGATGAGCCTCGATTGCTCATCGTAATGTTGAACCATAACAAAGTGGAAACAAATATTTTCTACCCAGTCAGTCTTCACAGTCTGTCAGTCAAAGGGAGCTCTCATCCATTCTTGCTTACCACAGTGACATCATACGCAAACATTTTTACATTTCCATTCATACCCAACAATCAGTACCCTATTTAGAAGAAGGACAAACAGAAACGTGTTAGTTGAGGATCTGTCGACATAGACAGAAAATTTCTTCAGTTCTTCATCTTAATCATAAAAAAAACACTGAAATGCATTAATTAGATTACTTTTAGAAAAATCCCTTTATTCCAAAATGCTTTTTAAACATAAAAGCCCTAAATTTTGTTTTTCCCTTAGGTCAGAAAGGTCAGTCATACAACACTAATGATAAAGTAACCAGTCAGTTTCAAGGGAGCAATTTCTGTTTTACACTGGAATCGCTTTTATGTTCCGGTCAGATTTAGGCACAGCTTTGGAGCTTTATTGGAGATAGAGCAAGAGAAATGTTTACCAGTTTAAATGTATTTTTCGGGTGTCCACATGTTCTGGCTTATCTTTCATGTTTCAAAGTAGGATCCACGGACACCACCTGATCGTTATCAGTCATGTTGTGGGGTTTTGCTCGTCCATGTGGATAAAGCAAAAACAATCTGTTAGTTTTAGGCTTGAAATGTGAAACAGTAGAGTCATTTTGCTTAGAATTGTCAGTGTTTTTAGTCCTTACTGTTTTCAGTTGTGTGTGACCTTTAGGCTCTTGGAAACCTGCTTTATTATAGGTTTCTTCTTAAATCTCTCACATTCATCATTTTAATAATTTTGTCTCCGATTGAGACTTTAATCCATATCTCACTCTTTTTTGTTTTGTCTTGAGACTTTACTCTATATCTCACTCTTTTGTTTTGGGACTTTACTCTATATCTCACTCTTTTTATTTGTATAAGTTTAATTCTTCTATCACCTTAATCAACCCTTTTCTGGTAGATTTTGATGCTGTCGGACTGAAAATGCCCTCAACAGGAAAACAAACAATATTTACTCAATCCAGGTCGACGCTCATCTGGATGCTCTGAGCCATTTCTTCAAAATAGAGATAAAGATTTTTCTCCTTGTGTCAGAGGATATAGCCTAGTATCTTGAGCTGGTTCTGCTAAAAACCCATGTCTGACCCTGTGTAGACAGTGGGGGGTATTCCCTCAATCTTAGAACTGCTAGACGTCTCCGGCAGAGCTTTGGTCCATTCTCTCTCTGGCTGACCAAAAAGCCTCACTCCACTCTTCTAGGGAGGACCTTCCATGCTCGATGTGATGCAAGGATTTCTAAACTTCACTATTTTCATAGTGGAGTCACACATTCATTCTCTGATGAAACTGGGATTTTCTATCCGCTCCCAACATCTACGGCCTTCTGTTTACTTTCTCACATCTCTCATCTTTGCTCACACCCTCAGGCCGTCTTAGTCCCCAATCTTCAGCAAGGAGAAAAAAAAGAGATATGCGTCGGCTTACCAGTTGACCTTGACAGGATGAGAATTCTGGCAGGGCAGAGCACAGATCAGGCGAAGGCCCTCCTGAACAGAGACTGGATCTTATCCAGGTTTCGGCCATTTGCACTTTTGCACTGTCCGCTCTCACAGGAGACACTTTCTGAAACCAAATGTAGATGACCGTTATTCCTGTCAAGGACGAGGACACTGGTTTCTTTAGATTGAGAAAAAATAAATTTAATAATGAAGATAAAAGAAGTTGAACATACATTAAACATTTGTTACGTCCCTCTTTTAGTCCAAGGAGAAAGGGAAGCAACACAACAAGTCTGACACAACAAAAGTAAAAGCAAGTGAGGGATTTATTCCACCATTAAACAGAAG
>JBAMHX010000004.1:116465-141040 GCA_037177515.1 Pseudomugil tenellus
TATTTCCTCCTCGTGTTAACATGTTTGGAATGAGAGAGGAACTAATTATTAAAACATATCGCCTATCCAGCCTTGCTTTTTTGGAGTTGTTGGAGGAACTCAGTGCAGATTTGGAGCCAGACACAAGAAGGAGTCATGCATACCTGCAATAATGAAACTCCTGGCAAGTCTAGAGTTTTTTGGCATCTGGGTCATTCCAGCGTACAGTACCCAACACAGCAGCCATCTTTCAGTCACGTATTTTACATGTGTTGGCTAAATTCCTAAATGCAATGTTGCGCCGGATCGCGACGTTTATTAGGTTTCCAAGCTCTCGAGATTCGTTGAATAAGACAAAACAAGGTTTTTCTTGAGGTAGGTGGATTCCCAGGTGTTATAGGAGCAATTGACTGCAGTCATGTGCAGCTTGTGCCTCCCGCAAACTCTGAGCATATATACAGAAACCGAAAACACACATGGGTTGAATGTGTAGCTGCTGTTAAATTTATTTGCTGTAGCTCTTTGGACAATTTATTGGCTTTTTCTACCAACACCTCTAATTCCATGGGATCAAACTTGTATTTTCGCTTGCGGTTTTGTAAAGTCGTCATCATGAAAACCATGACACACACTAAATCCTCATTTAAATAGGCGTGTCTCCAACACTTTGCACCCACTGTCATTTGCGCGAGCAATCTTAGTAGATCATGTACTAATCACGGCCTCACACGCTAAATTCTAGATGCTACACGCTAATTAGTACACGCAAAATGAAATCTTAGTAAATTCGGCCCTAAAGGCGTGGAAGTGGTCATCATAGCCGCACTGTAAATTATTATGATGATGATGGCTGACAGTTCTTGAGAGAGGAGGAAGAGTTTCAAATGTGGTCCTTAAATTTTGATGAGCGTGTTGGTTATTGTGGAAACAATCTGACAAAATCTGAGCCCATTGATTTCATCTCTCTTTTTCCGAATGATAAATTCTTGAGCTTCATCATCAATGAAACAAACAGAAAGGTCCACCAGTTGTTTGAAAGGAAAATTTCAATCTTCCGTCCTAAATTTTGATTCATACTAAAGACATTTCTCATTTACAGTATGCCGAGTGAGGTCTTGGTCGGTATCACTAACAAACAGAGCAAAGTTTGCATTAAAATGTTGGGAGTGAAGCCTGGTGACACAACCCGCAAGATAGTTAAATTTATTAACTGTGACTTTAAAAAGGCACAGAAATGAGTGGGAGTTGACAGGCAGCCTTATTAGCGGGAAGGAGCTCACTTTTGCTAAGATTAAGTTTGTTTTCTTGAAAAGCTGCCAAATACGTTAAGGGATATCAATAATATGTGGAATAGAAGTGAGAGGGTCTGAGACATACAAAAGGACATCGTCTGCATATAGTGATATATTGTATTCCTGGTGGTCCCTGACAATCCCTTTGATATTAGTACACTGCCTCAGAGTGACAGCTAAGGGCTCCATTACCAGGGCAAAAAGCAATGGGGACAGGGGTCAGCCCTGTCTGGTCCCATGTTGGAGAAGGAAACATGGTGATTAAATGTAATTGGTTCCGACTAAGGCCAGAGAGGAAGTATATAACAGTTTCACCCAGGAGATTAAGGTATCCCCAAAATCAAACAAGCAAGACTAAGAGCACATCAACATTAGGCAGACTAATTGGAAGGTAGGAGGAAAAGCTACGAGCATCTTTGTCTTTTTTAAGAACAGATGAAAGATGCCTGACATAGTATCAGTGAAAGACACTGAGATTTTAAACTGTCATTGAATACATCTTTAAGCAAAGAGCCTAATTTTTCAGAGAACTCATAGAATTCAGTAGGAAAGTCATTTGGGCCTAGAAATTTCATACATTTTCGCATATATAGAATGGCACAATCAATTTCCTCCAGAGAAAAGGGCTTTCTAGAGAATCCCTGAAGTTATCCTCTACAGTAGGGATATATAAATCATTTTAAAAAAATCCATTAGCCTAAGATCACTGGGGGATTCAGAAGTATGTAAATCAGAATAAAAATCACAAAACCATTTAATATCTTCTGGGTCATCAAGGCGGTTAGCGTGCTGTGCGTTAGCGGACTGTAGAGATGTTGCAGTTTTATGGAACTCTTTACGAATAGACAAAATCTCTTGTTTAAGGGTAGCCATCTGAGAGTCCAATTTTGTGCCCAACAGTTAGCATGGCTATTGCTACGTTTTAAAATAAACACAGCTTCGCAAAGAGGCAGTATTATTCTGCCCAACAGAACTGATTGACCTCAAACAATTTCGGGAGAGAGTTTGAGTATATTTGTCAGAATTAAGCACTGTTAGGAATTACTTCAAGTTGCATGTGGAGCTCCAGTACCTCGCAGCTTCACATGTCGAATGTCAGGCCCTGCAGAAGGTTTCTGACAAGGAAATATGTTTACCCCCATCACGTCTCATATTTCTACCTTTTCAAGCCAAATCCTGACATGATGAAAACAAATCACTTGCAGCAACCAGACAGCAAGTTTGTGGTTTATTCACTAAGCACCTAGATGTCTGAAGCCAAGCTCCCATACTTACCCAGACATAAACCCTGCAACTAACCAAGACATCAGGACAAATATGTCCTCAATCTAATGGAAATCATTCTGATCAGATTCCAGCTGACATGTTTTTATTCTGACTGGATGTTCTCCATGAACAAACAGTTGAGACAGCTGATTCATTACCTCCACCAAGGAGGTTATGTTTTTGCCGGTTTTAGTTGGTCTGTTTGCTCAAAATTTTATAGACGAATTTTCATGAAATTTTCAGGATGTCAGCTTTCTGGGACCAGGAACAGATGATTAAAATCTATAGGTTATCTGGGGGATTGGGTGGACGGCTGTGTGTGAGTGTGTGTGTAGATGTGTGTGTGTTCATTCTAGACCAGACCCAGTCTGTGAACATTTTAATGCATGTTGCTAGTGTGTGTTTGACCTGTTCCTAGTGTGCTGCTTGCATGTTGTTTGTGTGTGGTTAGCATGCTACTAGTGTGTTGCTAGAATGTATTTAGCAAACTGCTTGCGTCTTGGCACACACAATAAATGTCTGACTTCAGCCGATAAAGAGTGTGCATGAGAAAACACGTCAGGCCCCCAAAAATCAGAGAAAAATGTTAAAGTTTTTTTTTTAAAAATCCTTCCGATAAGCTAAATATCAAAGGAGTTAGTCCAGCAAGGAGCAGGCAGATTTTAGCTACAATATTAGCAGAGAATGTCATGTCCATCAGAGCTAGCAGATTTTCTGAATCGTATTACAGTTTAAATCATACTCACCTTTTCTGTTTCGTTTTGCTCAGACATAGTGAAAACTTGCAAATCATTGAGGATAATGGATAATAACCACATATCAAATTCCACCGTATTCCATCCATCCATCCATCCATTTTCTACCGCTTATTCCCGAACGGGGTCGCGGGGGGGCTCGAGCCAATCCCAGCTACACAGGGCGAGAGGCAGGGTAAACCCTGGACAGGTCGTCCACCGTATTCCATGTTTTATAATAGGTTCCCGTTTTTGTGATTCTTGTCTGTATCGTTCTTTGCTACAGGGGATGTCTAATGTGGAACACTCTTGATTTCAAGTCACCACACAACACGAAGTACAGCTGTGAAGCAGAGGTCACAACCTTCTCTTTCTCTTGGCTTTTTATCAAGGTGTTATTGCTCTGAGCTCATGTAGGGAGGAAATAAATGCAGACCACACAGACAGTTATTCAGAGATAGCATTGAAGGGCCATTAGATGCACTGGTGCAACCAAGATAAAAAAAAAAAGTTAGTAGCACACAACATATTTTTGGTCGCAAACTACGAAATTATTTTTAAAAGCAGTTTTATTAATTGTGCTTTTATAGAAATGGACTGGAGGTTTACAAGGAGGACAGGCTCACCTTTACTTTCTGTTATAGACTGTGTTTCTCAGTGATTTTTAATTCAGTTTAAACCCAGTAAACCTCCCAGTGATCTCAAGAGAGAGATTCTTTGTGTGCAGAGATGTGGGAGTGATTTAAAAATAAGAAAAGGGCATGCTATTTTTCCTCTTTTTGTCTGCCCCCCAGTCTTTATCAAGACATCAGCCTTGTTAGCCAGCTGTCTACAGAAGTATCGGAGCCACTAGATCAATACGTCTTCCTGAGCTGTTAAAGGCCCAACCTCTCCCAGCAGGGTCTTCTCTTCAGAAGCTAATTCTATCCAGAGATCAGCAGCCTTGATCTGGCTGTGATACACTTTCTGATCGCAACCTTGTCGATGGATGATTCATGTTCCCCCTCTTTGCTACTGTCTGCTAGCATGTGGGTTGGAGCATCCCTCACTGAGGCTGAGAATAAAGCCAAAGAGTGAGAGATGCATGATAGCTCTGTTATGGGTGGGTGGTGGGGGTTGTGGTTGTGTTAGCAGAGCCCTTCTGGAGAGAGGTCTTTATGATGTTTCCTACACGGAGACTGATGAATGACATGTAGCTTGGCAGCTGGGTGTCGAATGACAGAGGAAGGCTGGAAAGATATGTAGAAAGCAAACAAAAGAAGAAGCATCTGAAAGAGATTACTGCAGATGGTCAGAGAGAAAGAGCAAAGTGAGATGGAGGATGGATAGTAGGAGAGGCTGAATCGTCCTATCACCCGCTGTCTTTATCAACACCAGCGGAGAGCGTCTACCTGATAATTGGCTGCTCTCAATTCCTTTCAATCCATTAAAGGATTTAAATGTTCATTAAGTTTAATGAAAGCTTGGGGAAGGCCTAATATGCTCTGATAAACGCCGGCAAACCTGCCAACCTGCTCCAATTGCTCCAGTAACAAAGAATCGTCCAACTAATAAGGTCAAACTCTTAGTTCGTGCTGGGCTCACTTTGTGTGTTTGGTCTGAACCACAGCGACTCAGCAGCAAGCAGAGATAGGGAGGTAATAGTGTCCTTTTAATAGCAGGGCATAATTGTCTGATTGGCCAGGAACCTTCACTGACTTCTAGCTTCTCTCAGCTTCTAGACAGTCATCTCGGATTTATGATTTTTAATTAAAAATCTTCAGGGTGAATCAAGGCCAAAATAATAAACCAAATTAACTAAATCACCAATAAAGTGTTGACTAAATCCTACATGAAAGTAAA
Source organism: Pseudomugil tenellus (assembly GCA_037177515.1). Lineage (NCBI taxonomy): Eukaryota > Metazoa > Chordata > Actinopteri > Atheriniformes > Pseudomugilidae > Pseudomugil > Pseudomugil tenellus. The sequence continues at coordinate 121,579 of JBAMHX010000004.1, forward strand.
CAAAACGCATTTAATAGCCTTCCTTCCTGACATAAGGAAGTGAATACCCGCACACACCCACACACACTCACTGATCGCAGATTCTAGAAAATGAAACTCTGTTTACAAATTTACACAAATACTCACATCTTTGCAACTTGTATCACACACAAGGAAACAAAGCTGAGCAGTTGATCATGGCTGCTGCTAAAAAGCTGCCACCAGAACCTAGAAAAAGCAGAAAGAGCCACGAGTCCAGACCGGAACTACGTGGATGACTTTTGTGATGAGCTAGAGGTTAGACTCTCCCGTTATGCGTATGAGACCTAGGTGAAATAAATACTTAGATTTCAGCAGAAGAGAATGCTTAGAATCAAAGCTAAAAGTGGTTGTGATTGCTTAATAAATCTGTCTTCTCCTTCCTTAAATCCCAGCATATATTCATCAGCAATGAATTTGCACACATGCACAGATAATACATGGACGTATGATCAATCCTTTTAGAAAATGAATGTGTAATTTGCCTTAGCATTTTCAGCATGATAGTGTAGCTACAGCTCATAGTACACTCGCCACTTTTCATCCCTTCACTTACAAAATATCTTTGTTATCTTATAGACAAGCCAAGGCAACAACTAGTGAGATGGCCCATGTTCTGCACTGAGAGCATGATCTGCTGCACTCCAGGAAATGGTATAGTCTATAGATGCAATTTTAAGTAATTTAGTAATTCATAATTCATTCACCTGTGTTTATTGGACTTATAAACATAAGGCAAATTTATGTCAACATCACATTTTGTGTACAAGAATAAGACAAGACTAAGCATGATGGAGTAGTGTATTAAACCATACATTAAAAACAGAAATAAAAAATGTGAAAAATAAAATATCTATAACTAAAATAAGACAGAATGCAGGAAATATTAAAGTTTTAAATGTAGTGTAATAACTGTTTTTCCTGTCAAGGATGAGGAGACTGCTTTCTTAGATTTAGAAGAATATAAATGTAATAATTTAATTAAATGTAATATATATAATCATAAATAATATTACTATTATTATTATTATTATTAATGATAAAAAGAATAATTGTAATATTATTATTAATAATAATAATAAATAATATACATTTGAATAATAATAAAAAATTTAATAATTAAAGAAGTTGAACATACATTAAACATTAATACATGGAGTGAGACAATACATGAAAGACAGACAGACAAGGTACAAGGTTATAACCCGGAGGAATCACTTAGAGACCCCTTCGTTGTGTGCGTCAGTCCTGTTTTCTGTTATGACAGTCGAAACATTTTCCTGATGGAACGATGCTGGCCTTGCAGATGGTTTACTAAGGTCAGAATGACATCACTTTAGGAGCCTTATGGTCAGACCTTTTAGACAGACATTAGTTTAGAGCAAGGTAATTAAGCTAAGATAAGTGATAAATGATAAAAAATTAAAGATTATTCCAACTAAAATATCTAAACCCAGGAGCAAACCTCAGATCTGAGGTTTTGGGGTACTGAACACCCAGAGTGCTGTGCAGTCAGACAAGATAATTTGCAGTTTTATACATTTACTACAATTTTATTCTCACTTTTGTGAAATTTAAAAAGACTATTTGAAAACTCAGTGACTAAACCATCAAATCTGATAAAGGTTATTTGAATGCTGATCTCCCTGCGATGAAATGGTGACATGTCCAGTGTGGACCTACCTCTCACCTGGTCTTGCAGGGATGGGCTGCAGCTCTATGTAGCGCTGAATTTTTATAAGCAACATAGAAAGCAAGCGAACAAATGCTGAGTCACAATGAAAGAGGAACAGTTTGAAATAATAAAAGAGACGTATTGTAACTCTAATTTCTGAAATAATTTTAGTGTATGTGTATAAAGAATTTTATACGGAAAGAAAATAACTTTCATGACATATAAAAAACTTTTACCTATAAATGTATAAATGTAAAACTACATAATGCATAAATGGACTGATTTTCTTTGTCAGCTTAACTGATGCTGTTTTGTGTCACTATTCTGACTGTTTTCTTACCTGCTTCCTCCTGACCTGCTGTCTCTCCTTCTCCTTTTTCATATCTCCCTCTTTAAACTGACAATCACAAATACATTTTATTCAACTAGATGAAATGACATAAATATGAATAAGATGCTTCACATGTTTCCACGCACTGAACACCTACAGGGAGATCGCGCTCCTTTGCCGGTACTACAGCATCTCTTCCTCAGTTGGTCCAGAAACAGACATGAAGGTCTCTGGACTTCGGTATTAAAGACTTTGATAAACCCAAAGTTTATGGATTCAGGTTCTTTGCAGAAATATGCATAATGAGCAAAAGGGCAGATTTTTTTGTGACTGGGGAGGACAAGCTAAATGCTCATGCATGAAGCAGCAAACCCCAAACCAGCAGCAATGCAAACTGATGGATGTCTCCCAGAGCTTGCTTCCGTATGGAAATAATGCATTTTACATCCAGTAATCTGACCATATATCATAGTCATAATGTAATTAATATCTGAAGGGAGATAGATGCGGGTGGATGGAATGCATGCACGCACATAATATGAATAAGTTATCTCTGCAGAGATTTTATTTGTTGTTAAAGCAGTGAAGCTATATTGTCTTAGTCACATAAAAAAGAGGAGTAACTAAAACAAATTAATGATACTTTGATAAAAGAATCATACAAATCTGTTTCAATGTCTTGCATCAGCTCTGGTTCACCTCCTGAGGTGACTTAAATGTGTAAAAAAACACAACATAGTAAGATATAATATCTATGTGCAGGTCTGTTTTGTTGGAAATAAGAGCTTTAAAATGATTTTTTCCTTTTTGCATTTGACATTGTTACACAGTCATCATGTTGGATGCATCCAGAGCAAAGTACAACTAAACTCCTGCTTCCTGTTTTAATGCTGGACAAGTTAAAAAAAAACAACTAAAATCCTGCTTTTATTAAGAGTTAACTCTGAACGAGTTACCTCTTAATAAAAGCAGTAAAGCCGCATCAACATATTTGATTATTCTGAAAAGAAATGAAGATATTAGACATGATTATGGTTTATTCAGAAATAGTTTCAGGAAGCAGAGTGATAGACTGACGAGCCAGTTCATGTCCACTGTGTTATCAGCATCTCTTCTGATGACTTCTAACTTCATCTATGATCAGTTTAGTGCTCAGAATTCTTCGTGGTTTACAACACTTTTCCATCACGATGTGTGGACTCCGGGACGTTTAATCCTGATCTGATCGTCTGCTGGGGGAAACAAAGTGATATCTTCAGATGCAGATCCTGCAGATCCTGATGCTGGTTGTTCAGGTGTAGCATTATTTACCACCCAAAGAACCCTGATCACATGCATGAAGGCATTTGTGTCTGACCGAGGTCAGACACACCTGGAATAATCAGTTCATCCAATAATGAAAGACAGGAAACAAATGAGTTGCACCAAGTTCATGAAGTAGTGGAGCTGTGCATAAAGCCAATTGTTAGAAGCATAAATGGTTGGAAGATATCTTACAATTAGAACCCGACCAATTGATCGGCCGAAATTGACGTTTATCAAAATGTCTCTAATCGGCGGCAATTTTGCCAATTATATGCCAACTTATTCTTCAAATCTCATAGAACAGTGCTGTAGTAGCTGTAGGTCTATTTATGATATAAATTTCTAATATTCAGCCAATTAATCGGTTAGCAAAATTTTCTTCTGCCTAATATCAGTATCTGCTTTCATTAATATAAGAAGAATTAATTAAACTCTGCACACAACCTTCTGGTCATACCAGGTTTTGAGATGGACTGGGACCCAGCATGTTGCGTTTTGGGAACCTGAAAGCTTTGTTCTCTGTCTGGAATCATGACATGACGTTCACTTGAACTGCAGACTACTGGATGTTTCCAGATACCACAGAAGAAGAAAGCAACCACCTACCGCTGCCATTATTTCCACAGATTGAGACGGTCATTGGCCTAGATGTTGATCATGACTGGTTTTCCGGTCAGATGTGGTTTTTTGTTGTGATCATGTGACTGAGTTCGAGCATCAAGTCAAGGCCTAATTTGGACCATTTTTTTTTCTGTTTTACTATCTGGGACCCAAATAGTTTCTGGTCAAACTGGTGTTAATGTGGACCAGTTCACCAGAAAGCACCAAGACTGTTAGACTCCAGAACCATTTGTGTGAAAGCAGCCTGTGTGACCTGCAGCAGATGCATATTGGCTGGTGCACATGATCACCATCCTGGAGCTTTTACATGAAACTCAGTCATGGCAACGTTTGACTGATATGGACCGTGTTTTTATCTGAACCCCTTTTTTCATATATTCTGTTTTTTCTCTTATTAAGCATGCACTGTGGTGTGACCATGGCACGTTGGACACTCTGACTGACAGTAATTATCGCCATTCATCACTGAGCACAAGCCAGGGAAGATAAGAGCTCTTTATGTAGAATGTCAGCTCACTGATCTGATGAAAATGATTAAAGGGCGTCAGTGTGAAATAGAGATGTACATACAGCTTGGAGGCTGGGAGGAGTTGACAGTGTGGAGGCCTGCGGGTGCAGAAGGCTGCAAGCAAGAAAATAAATAAAGAATCAAAGTAATTTTATTTATTTAGGTGGAAAGTGAGAGAGATGTGTGGCTACAGAAACATCTGAGTTTCTCTGAGCTGGACTTTCGAGTCTGTATTGATAAGATTTCACCGTAATCTTGACTCAACTATTCTCTCTGCTGTGTCTCTCTCCCTTTCATTCCATCCCAGCTAACCTCGGAATGAACTCTCTCCACCAGGAATCTATAAGTTGGGCGTATTTAGTTGGATGCTGCAGCAGCAGGCAAACTTCATGTCACAGATTCTTTCCGTGTTCATTAGGTGTTGCTGACAGCATCAACCCAGATCTCTGCAGATATCCCACAACCTTCTACTTCCTCCACATCCCCCCCTTCTGTTCTCCTCACTTCTCCTCTTTGCCAGCTCTATAAATAGCTCCACCCACCTCTCCTTTGCGTCTACACCCCTTTTCCCTGGGGAAGCCAGACAGGCTTGGGCAGCAGGATTGTCTGCTGTTCACTTCAGTCTCCCCTGGGAAATGATGAGCCTCTCTGGCCCCTGAGCATCCTCCACCCTTCATCATGCAGGAAGCCTGATGCCTTGCAGGCGTATTGAAAGCAGGTACCCATGCTTCAGCCCTGGAGCACCTGCTAAATTAAGATGCGAGGGATTGCACATAGCTGCGTAGGCCAGCGGGAGCCAGATCATCTGGTCAGTCTTCAGATGAGGAGAAGGAGAAACTCTACTCCCTGCTTTTTCTAACTTAATCTCCTAGTTTGGGAGGAGGTGATAGAGGGAGTGTTTACAGTATTTCCTGTTGTTTCTCTGCTGAAAAACAGCCATCTCCAGTGAATTTTGTGCTGATGTTATGGAAAAAAAAAAGTTGCGCAGTGCACACCTTCGCGGTTCATTTCCATAACAAGGGCTTGGAGGGAAGCTGTGTTCTTATGTTTTCAGTGTAAAAATACTTGTAGGTTTGAGACGGAGCATATCCAGCTCTGCAAGTTGCAACATTACAACCAGTTTTTCAAAAATCTGGGTCCATGTTGGAGACATAGCAATGTCAGGGCACGGTAGAAGGTGGTGTAGTTGTCATCGCCTTAAAAAAGATTACGCTCATTAAGACCAGAGGTGAGTGCATTTCATGTCTCCTGATTGGACCGTCATTCATTTTTCCTCATTACTTTCCTCCCTGTTTGTTGGACATTGATGCATTAGAATTCTCTGCTGTGCTTGTCTCCCATTGCATTGATCTGCCAAAATCAACAAATCAGAAATGCATGAGCCAGGTAACGATTTCATCAAAAAAGAATCAAGCATGTGGCACAATCCTATTACTCTGAGGAGTATAGTACGCCTAACAAATCAAGTCTTCAATCCCCGTGCTCTGCCTGCAGGGGTCCCGAGGGAGTCCTGCAGTGGTGCAGGCTCTCAGCTCTCCAGAGAGTATGTTTACTTAGATTTTCATGGATAACATCAACTGGACACTGCAGCAGAACTCTTTCTGACAAAATGTCACTTTTTCTCAGATTTTGACAATCAGTTGTTTCAATGCAAAACATTTTTATATGTTGCTGTAATTTGCACTTCATCAGTTGAGGTGAGAAGTGTCTTGTGACACTTTCATGCAAACAGGATTGTTTAACAATGTCCATGTCTGTGTTTTTTTTACACTTATATATATATATATATATATATATATATATATATACTAACAACTCCAACATAATATAATGTAATATAATATAATGTGTTTTGGAACACTGCTTGTAACACTTCCGTGTCATCTACTTTAGCGCTCAAGGAGCCCCGATCTGCTTGAGCCACCTCGGGTTGAGTATAAATGTTGCAAATATGTGGGCAGGTTAATTTAATTGTCAGGAATATAAAACCATTAACGAGTGTCTAGAGGTTCTTGGATCATTCAGCTTGGCAACAACAGAACTTTCCGCAACATGGTCTCAGCTTCAAAATGATTGTGATGATATGAACGGTGCAGCATAAACACACTACAACATCCATGTGTTGGGTTCTGGTGCTGTTGCTGTATTTCACCCTGACAATCTGGTGATCTAAATATGTGTAACGATCCTTTTCTTCTTAGTCCGATACCTGTTAATGTCCAGAAACTTCTTGAACGGTCTTTTGGTGCAATTAATAACACAACAAGCCATCGTTTTTCACAGTGGAGAAAGAAATATGTGAACCACCGTCAAACAAAATGACGCAGAGACTATCCATGAGCCGACAGGAAGCAAGCGGCTAGCAACCATCGCTAGCTTCTGACACATGTCAATCAAAAGGACACTCCTCTGAATTCAAGGATAAATAATGTCTAAACATAGGAGTTAGATAAAATTCAGAGTTGTCATGAAACTAAACTTGACCTATTAAACCTAAAACATTTTTTTCAACCAGGCTGTAAACATGTTTATTTCTGCTGTCAAATCGGATATTTTAACATGGAGTCAACAGAGATTTGCTCTGTTTTGGAGACAAGACGGGTGAACGCCTATTTTTAGTGTACTTCCGGGTGGCTTTACTTTCCTTCGCGTCAGATTGCTGCCTGGTGCAGATGCATCTCTCTCACCCCCTTGTCAGCACTGCTCAGGGAAAAGCCTCGTCTGAAGGGGCGGAGACGGAGAGAGACGAGAGCAAGCCGAGAGCGAGTCGAGAGCATGCCGAGAGCGAGTCGAGCAGACCCTGTCTCCGCCCATCTCTCCATACGGTCTTCCTGAAGGCGGGCCTTTGCTAAGCTGACAACACGGCTCTGAGTTTCCATGGTAACAGCACGTACGTTGCGACCAGTATGCTTCTGGTATTATTGCTAAAGCTGTGCTCATTACAGCAGGTAACAGTAGCAGCACAAAGCTTCACATAATGTATTTTTTCTCCAACCACACGCATGCAATATCTTACCTATTTCATTACATCTGAGCAACAACAAAAGCTCGACCTAACCTGGGCTGTGGTGTCTTTCTCTCACAAACCGAACCAGGATTAGGACCAGAGGCCGTTCCCGGGGAAATAGCAGCTGTAAAACATAAGCAGGACGTTGGTGAATGGTTGGTCTGTTATTTATGTTGAATTTCTTTTTTAATCTAACAGCTAGCAAAGGCTAACAGTGCAGCAATACTGCTTCAGTGTTCTCATCGTTGAATAGTTTACATAATACAATCGTACCTTGTGAAACTAAACCTGTTTCCAAACTAAACGTGTTCAACATATTTTGCAGAAAAGATGGACATTGTTCAGCACGTAGCTGTCAGGTACAGCTGCAGAAATCTGCACGACTGCATTAAAAGCATTTATAGCAATGTATACAAATGATTTATTACTAGTTTGATTTTACTGGCATAAAATAGTGATAGTCTAAATAAAATATCAAATACGCATCTTTAGTTGTGACTCAATGTGAAACAGTTCTATAAGCAGCCGGCTGTAAAAGGTGTGAGCTTGTTATTTAGGCAGCTTAATAAAGGCTTGGCTGTGCGTTAGCCCCCTGGTTGTTGTCACACTACTGACTGAGAATGTGTGGGATCAGGGATGCATGCAGCAGAGCTGATATTTTGAAAAAAGAATATTGTTGACGGTAAGGTTCATTTAATTGTGGCCACCAAAATCATGATCAGCCCTAGTCTGCTGCGTCTGGGGGAGGACGGTGGTGAACTGGCTCAGCGCTTTCTTATTCGCCTGCCTAATGGGGTCGTCTTACAAGGCACAAGGAGAGATGTGGTTGTGTGAGAGTATGGAAGTCGCTGCAAGTAAAAGATGAGAGATTGGAGGGTTAATGTTTGGGGAGGAGACTATTAACAGCGTTTACGCAGCTTAGCCATCTCCAGTCTCCTCATGTTGTTTCTACCTTTCACAGTTGTTTGTTTATCCAGTGAAGCACTGAAGGAATCATATGTACAGCCTGATATAATATAACCTTAAACAATATCTGTATTGTCAAATTTCCAAAGCGGCGCCACTGCCTGTAGCCCATAAACTGATAGACGGCTATAGATATAAAATGCTCCATTTAGTGGCGTGCTATATACTTGTATCAAATAAAGTCTTGGCCATTGTGCTGTGGGTGACAAACATGAGTCCACTGTGTGAGGGTCTCATCCAAAAATGAGCCGCACCTGCGAAGCGAAGATTTGTATCCTAATGAAATGTTTTTGCACAGCAGCTGCTCATAAATCAGCTGATAAAATGGACAGTTCCTGATCCGTTCAAAAGAACTAGAAATAGCTCTTTATACAGTTATGACACAGGCCTATTTAGGAGGCTAGAACCTAAGTGCAGTTTCTGCTCCTGTCCGGACATGCATAGATGTCCAGACCAGCCATCTCAGGCTGACTCAATTCAGTGCAAGTCATCCGAGTCAGTTGATGGCAAAAATCGACATAGTTAATTGTGTTGTGTAACATTAGCTCATGTGATTATGCAAGGTACTTCTGCACACGTTGTATATAAAGAATCATCAATGTATTTATAGATATTTGTTTTTCATTTTTGTAGTGGGGAGATCATTTTCACTTGGTCATTTTATAAGCAGTACCGTTGTAGGAGTTGACCCAGCATCTGTGGTTGGGTTGAATTGTTCTCTTTGCGTTTTATTTCTTACTCCCCTTTGTTCTCTCTCTCCACTTTCCTTTCGTTCCTTTCCAGTTCCAGCAATGCTAGTCAAACTCTGTAACATAATTATTTTCTCAAAATAAACATACAAACAAATAATGAATTCAGATTACCAAGGGAATCTTTGCCCAGCACAATGAACAGTGAATAAACTTAAAGAAATCTCAGTGTCATCATGCAGAATGTACGGAGAGAAAAGTGCTTTCTGAAAAAATATCATGGCAGTGCAGCTCCCTCTACAGAAAGGTCAGAAGCAGGCCAGGAAGACCCTTAGACCAGCGCGATTGGAAGTTAATATCAAGCACGAACCCCAGCCACTCCACCAGTATGATTGGCTGTCCCTGCTGTCGCTCCACCTTGATCAGAGCTAATTTACGGTCGCTGCTGTAAGTTGGGCATTTGTTTTGCTTGAATCATGTCAGCTGGAAGAATTGTAATTTCAGAGGTTTTATTTTCAACAACATTTGAATCAATGTCCAGACGTATTAATTTGAGCTAATTTATAATTACATTACATTACATTACAGTCATCTATCAGACGCTTTTCTCCAAAGCGACTTACATGTGAGAATAAGAACAACACAAACACTAAATCAAACAGTAGAGGACATCATAGATAAGTGCAGTTGAACTGCTGTAGTGTAGTTGGGCACAGGTGTTGCCTGCAGTGCTAGAGGCACAGATTTTTGTTCCCAATGTCATTAGAACTGAAAGAGATTTAACAAATTACCCAAGTTAGTATAATTTCTATTTATCGCAACAAATTGCAGAAGTGCTCCTTAAAAAGCTGCAACTTTACCTGCTCTTGAAAGTAGATAAAGACTCTGCAGATCGAACAGCGTTTGGCAGTCAAGTTGAAAAACAACACAAACAAATAATACCAATAATAACAAATTGCAGTCACAATCATTATTGACATAGTGTGCTATGACAGTAATGCAACCCTCAGTTGCTCTTGAAGTCCAGACATCTGATGTCAATGCATTAACTCTGCATTGCTCAAGCCTTTTGAAATCTAGCTATAAAAATCGTATATTTTCTTGAAAAAACTCAGGCGCCTAAAGGGTTAAGCTCCTCACAGAGGAGGAACATGGGCTGAGAATTTGCTCATAAGAAATAAGTATTATAATAATTATTATAGCAATTCCAAGCTCCAAATGGACAACTAATGTTGTATTCTGAGCATTTTCTCGTACATAGCTTAATTAAATAGCTATAAGGTAAAATGCAAAGGTGAAAAATGTCCCAGTTGTCTAAGTTGATTGTTTAGTGAACAATAATTCAACATATAGCCATACATCCATTAATAAACATGCATATTTAAATAAATAATAGTCAATTTAATAGGCATGTGCCATGTTTAAGTGTTACATTTTTCCAGTCTTTTTGGCCTATATATCATTGTACTCTGAGGAGTCTCTGCACCGGTAGCTGTGGTTGGCTGTGGCTGCTGGGCTCTCACTCGCTGGTTTCGACCTCTTTTCTGGACGGCGAGCTGGTGTCCAGTGGCTGCAGGTGACCTTCTGCTCCTGGTGCAGACAACTCCTCTGATGACGCTGTCTCAGCTGGTCTATCTGTAGCTAGCCTTATGTAGCCTATAATTCATCTATTTATTTATTATTATTATTATTATTATTATTATTATTATTGCCGAAATAGTTGTTTTGACTTTTCATTAAGGTGGTTGTTGTATGTATGGTGTTTATGTCAGGGGGATTTATGAACATGCTGAATTGTTTTTATTGTCTATTGTTTTAAATTCTACTGTGAAGCACTTTGAATAACAGTACTTATTTGAAAAGCGCTTTAAAAATAAAGTTTGATTTGATTTGATATGTACAGGTTTTCGGAGTGCCACCTGAGTAATATTTATGGTCTCCTCTGGCCTAAATAATTATTGACTGTACCCCTGAAGACGGAACGCTTAAAACCAGGACTGTAAAACCTGGATTTCGGGTCACCCTGTCATCCAAAGTCAAAAATTCTGATTACATTAACTGCAGTTAAAGGATGATTTCTTCTAAATTGCTAGTAAAATGTATTGATGTGAATAGTTATTACATAATGCACCATGTTATTATATTTTCCTGAAAATAAACATGTGTCAAGTACATTTTATAACAATCTTCTGACGGGTTGCAGACCGGTGCAGCTAGTGCAGGTTTTCCAACATGACCCCCTCCCTCTACCGTAGTTAATCACTCCACTTAGTGATCTACTGTTTTCCAAATGTGGTATATACTGCATGTTGCTTTTGCCACCCAGGTTACAAGATGGATGCAAGCTTTCAGTTCAGATCAACAGAGAGTCTAAATCTACAAACTAAGAGGTAGAGAATGGATGGATGGATGATATAAACATAATGTTTGACTATCTTATGAGTTAAAATATGTTCAAAAATTTTTAAAAACAAACAAATGAATCACAAACTAAACTTTGTGTGGCACAAACCAGCACTAATGCAGCACAAACGATTAGGACAACTTTGCAGGGCCTTTTGCGGGACGGGGGCCAGCTTCACACAGGTGTTTCCCAGTTGTATCAATGATGCAAAGTGTGAACGCACTGTTCACTGTGTTGTGTTTGCTAACTAAAGATGTGCGATTGGGCGAATCAGAAGTTCATTATGACACCTTTGTAATATGAAAAGACGCATATGCACCTTTGCCGAACGTGCGAATCAGCTGCTTTGATTGAGGAATGCAGTTTTACTGTTTGGCCTGATAACATCACTGAATTTAAAAGAAATAACTTAAATACAATTATATTTATTATGTCATTATTATCATTTAAAAAATTCCATTGGAGATCTGAATTCTTTATTTGTTTCTTTATTCCAAAATAAATGTTTATGTTACAGATTTGAATAATTTTTCTGGACTAGATTGCACGAAAGAAAAACAGCACAAAAGAAAAGGAAAGTAAACAGAGAAGAAAGAAGAGTAATACATTCCTGATATCAGCCCTAGATCCATCCATCCACATTCTTAACCACTTCATCCAATTCAGGGTTGCAGGTAGCTGGAGCCTATCCCAGCAGCCATCAGGCGAGAGGCAGCAGGTACACCCTGGACCGTTCACCAGTCCATCACAACACAGAGGGACAAACAAGCAGACACATTCACTCCAAAAGACAGAGTAGAACATGCATGTCTTTGGACGGTGGGAGGAAGCCGAAGTACCTGCAGAGAACCCACGCTAACACAGGGAGAAGATGCAACCTCTGCACAGAAGAGCACTTCCGAAGCCGAGGTTCAAACCAGCAACCTTCTAACTGTGACGCTGCAGCAATAACCACTGCGCCACCGTGCAGCCCAACTTTAGTATAATAAAATATAATATATAAAATATAAATAATAATGTTTTGTACCTGCTGAGATGAAGGTTTCCATGTTGGATCTATTTAGAATTTAAAGCTACATCTTCCTGCCAATAGTGTTCCGTGATGTGTTACTTAAAAAATATCAGTCTGTTTATTTCTGCTTTAAACCTGTAATGTAGCATTCCCATCACCTCCATGCAATTAAAAGATTTGAAAGGAGAAAGATAAAATGTTTTGTGAGTGTTTGCTGAATGTAACACCCACATCAGAGCCATTACAAGCTGTAGTCCCACTCCACCCATTTGTACCAAGGACAAATGCTTACGCCGCCATGGAGACATGCAGAGAAAAGACAACTCTCTGAGGAGAAAAACTTAAGAGAGAGTTTGGAGAGAGAAGAGATGAAAAGGAGGGTGAGGGAATAAGGTTAGTGTAGGTGTAGAGGTATCAAAATGAAGCTTTAATGATTCCTGTAGAGGAAACGGCCATGCAACAAAAGAAAAGAAACAACGTGAATGCAGGATTTACAGTCCACATGAAACATTCAGCCACGACTTTTAAACAACGTCCATATCAAGGGAGGCAGATACTTAAAAAAATATTCATTTTTTGCACTGTGGTGTGGTTGTTAGCACTGTACCCTCTCAGCACAAAGCCAGCACAAAGGTTGCAATCCAGTGCTTTTTGAACAAAATCCTTTCTGCCGGAGTCTGTATGTTCTCCTTGTGTATGTGTGGGCTCATTTATAAAGCTTGTGTACGCAAAAAACAGTCCTGAAATGTGCATAGGAATATTACTAGGCAAACGTTTGCATTTATAAATATAAACTTGATGCAGAAGATTTCCTACCACTATGCCAACTTTGGAGCTGGTGTAGTAACATTTTGGAGATGGAAAACCAACTTCACAGCTGATAAGATAGAATAAAGCCACATTAAACACATGTTATCACACTAGATATTGTTACTGTAATAAAAAACACGGATTAAAAATTGAATTATGTATTCCATAAATGCATATTTAAACATCCAAGTACAGTATGCTCATACTATAAACGTCATTGCGCTTATTGGTACATTAATTGTGAGAGTGTGTCCAGCAATCTGAGTAATTACTGAGTAGGTATACAAATATCACCACAACAGTAATGTCACACGATCATAATGTGTCACAATGGATGTGCTTACACACTTCTTGAAGACTATGGTAGGATGAAGATGGGGAGAGTTTTCAGGCATCATGAGGATTTCCTGCCAATGATGATGAGTGACTGATGAGCCGATTTGTTCTTACAGTTATGTGTGGAAGTGGGTCCAGTGTCGGAGCGCCGGACTCGCCGGTTACCAGCTGTTTTGGACGGTATCATTAACATGACGGGTCGATACGTGAAGTTTCCCAACACTGTGGGAGAACAGACCAACATCAAAAGGCAATTTGCAGCAACGTCCGGTGTTACTGACTGCATTCATGTTGGTATAAGGGCTCCATGTGAGAACGAGTTTGTCTATGTGAACCGTAAAAACGTTCATATCATTAACGTACAAGTTATTTACAACGTGGACATGATCCTGATAAACCTAATAGCGCGGCGGCTTTCCTCTTATTTGTTACGACGCTTCTATGTCTTAAAAATAAGATAGCCTTCCGTTTCTCCACCTCACTAACAAGCATCTTCATTTTAGTGTCTGTAAAATAAAGTTCACGCGCCTCTCAGTAGCCATGTTTCTACCACAAACACTCATAGATTCATATGTTGACGTAATCTTATTAGCTGCTTTGCATCGACCGTGTTTGGTAGAAAGTGGGTGTGAAGGAACGGGGACGTGAACCAAAATCACCTGAGCAACCTTTTCGGCAAGGTTGTGATCTATAAAAAGAATTTATGTGAACCTGAGCGTATGAAATGTGTTTTTAATTAGACATTTACTTACCAACTAGTTTTTTTTTAGTAGTCATTCTACGCAAAGTTTTACAAATGAGGCCCCGGGTTCTCTGGCTTCTCCTCCTCCAAAGACATAGAAGTTAAATGTTAAAATAACTTTGTGTATGCTTGTTAACTGGCTGTTTACAAAGCTAACTGCTATGTATGACCAACCCAAGGTAGTAGATTGGATGCTATGTACTGTTTGTTGTTCAGATCAGTAAGATCAGTGCTATCAGATCCAGTCTTTTATCTCAATGTAATACTGGTTTAAACAGATCTGAAGCTTTGTTTTTAACTAAGGAAACATTGGAGAATTTTGTCCTGGTTGATGCAAAAATGCTTGATCGAGTTTTCTCCCACCTAAATCGGACAACCTGCCGTTTAGACCCCATTCCCACATTGCTTTTAAAAGCATTTTATGATTTCTTTGGGTCTGACCTTTTAAGAACTACTCTCTTCAGACAGGGTCTTCCCTGCTGCCTTTAGGACAGCGGCGGTGAGGCCCTTTCTAAACAAGAGTAGTCTAGTTTTGATAACTACTGCTTAACATTATGTTGTCATTGTTACAAAGTCAATTATGAAAACATTGGCTCAAAAAATGTCTAATGACCCCTAAGGTTGTGAACTCGAGAGAGAGAATTAAAAAAAACAGCTCCCAAACAATTTGCGACTCAGTTGAGAAGGTTCATGTTCAAACTATTCGAATGAAACACATTACCTGTTTCTGGTCCACATCTCCATTCTCAAACCCGAAATACTACCACATGACCGCCAGACTGTTTTTCTTGGGGTTTAAATTCCTCATCTCTGCTTCTGGTTCTGCTGAAGCCGTTTTTAAACATGTAAACACTTCAAAGTGCAAGCAACTTGTTAATACTGATTGGTTAGCGTGACCTGTGCACAAGCAGAATGCCGTGTTTGATTGGTGAGCTTGCCAGGATGGTACGATTGTATGTTTAAAATAGTTGACATCACAGATCCTGGGTCAGTTGGGAGTGCTGAAAAAATGCAGCTTTGACGATCACGTGATCGTGTTGTCTGAAATCGCAATTTCGATCAGAAAACGATAAATATACCAACCTGTTTCCAATTTACCATTTTAAAGCAAAATAGTAGAAAAAAATGTTTTATTCAATTACATGAGTTCTTGAATAAGAACAGTGTTTTAGAGAAATATCAATCTGGTTTTAAGACAAACCACAGTACTGAGTCACCCTTTTAAAGATTGTAAATGACCTTAGATGTAACCTGGACTCACAGAAACCTTTTGGTCTGGTTTTACTGGATCTTAGTGCCACTTTCGACACAGTTGATCACCAGATTTTATTAAAAAGACTCAACAGTCTAGTTGGGCTCTCAGGAACAGTTTTAATGTGGTTTTATTCCTATCTAACAGGTCGACAATTTTTTGTAATTATACATGCTCCACAAGAACCCATAAAATCAAATTTGGAGTTCCCCAGGGTTCAGTTTTAGGTCCAGTATTTTTTAATCTGTACATGCTTCCACTTGGGGACGTCAGTAGAAAACACAGAATTGACTTACACAGATATGCTGATGCTTTACATCGCTGTGTCTCCTGATGACCTACAGCCATTTAATGTTCTTTTAAACTGTATTTCAGACATAAAGTCATGGATGGCTTCTTACAGCACAATCAGGACAAAACGGAAATTTTAATCATCGGTCCTGAAGACAAGAGAGACATTATTTAATCAAATTAACAAGATTTGAATCCTTCTCAGTGTGTGAAAAATCTGGCTCTTCTTTTCAACTCTGAGCTGAATTTTATTCTTCACATCAAAAATGTCATGAAGACAGGATTTTTTCATCTAAAAAGCATCGCCAGAGTCCACCCATTTCTCTCTACTGCCTGTATAGAGGTTTTAATGCATGATTTTATCTCTAGTAGGTTAGATTATTTTCATGCCCTGCTCTCTGGTTTTCCCAAAAAGTCTATTTCAAGCCTACAGTTGCTTCAGAACTCGGCGGCACGAGTGCTGACGAGGACCAGAGGGCGGAAACACATAACACCAGTTTTAAAATTATTACATTGGCCCTGTGCATTTCAGGATTGATTTTAAGCTTCTTTAAATGGTTTATTAATGTCTTAATGGTCTTGGGCCTTCTTATTTATTAGACATTATTTTAAAATATGAACCCTCGCAAACCTGAGGTCATCTGGTCTTTTAATTGTTCCCAGAGATAGAACTAAAACATTTGGTGAGGCCTTGTTTTGTTATTGTGGCCAACGACTGTGGAACAGTCTGCCGGAGGACCTCAGGGCCACAGAGACTGTAGATGTTTTTAAGAAGAAGCTCAAGACACACCTTTTTAGCTTAGCTTTTCCATGAATTTATTTTATCTTATTTTATAATATTTTATTTAATTCTTTTCTTAAATATAAATTATTTAATTCACTTATATTTTATTTATTTATTTATTATTGTTTGAAATTATTTTTTAATTTATCTGTTTTTAGCACATTTTATTAAGAACTGTTTAGATATTTTTATTTATGCACTAATCTGCTTCTAATGTTTCTTAAGTTTTTATTTAGTATTTATTATTATTATTATTATTATTATTATACTTTTTTTGCCTATTTACAATTTAGTACTAACTCCAGTGTCTTCCTCATTGGGATCCTCCACACTGGGGCTGCTGCGTGCATAGTCTGGGGGTTGTTGCCATGGCGGGGCGTCCAACACCACAGCCTCATGGCGTTGGGCAGGACCCCAGCCAACACTGACCTAGGTGCTGGGTCAGGGCTGCCGCTTCCACCACGCACATCACGCACTGCACGTAGGGCACCAAGCCGTTCTGTGATAGAGAGTGTTTCATTGTACATTATTTATTTGTTAAGCTATTGGTGATTTTAAGCTCTCTTGGAAATCGCATACACAAATGATGTTCCGACATGCATCTGGTGATCATATATGAAAGAAAGAAAAAAAAAAGAAAGAAAGAAAGAAAGAAAGAAAGAAAGAAAGAAAGAAAGAAAAAAAGAAAGAAAGAAAGAAAGAAAGGAAGGAAGGAAGGAAGGAAGGAAGGAAGGAAGGAAGGATCTTTTACGTTGCCTACTATCTCTCATCATGATGATCATGTTTCATTAAAAAATAAAGCCATAAAAGAGTAAGGGCGATCACGTTTGAGAAGGAGGAGGAGAAAGCCCCTCCTAGTAAATAGTACAGATTTCACTCATCCTACCGAACAGGAAGTCCAAATGGTCACCCTCCATGTCCAGGTTTAGCTTAGTGGTTTTGCTAAGTGATTAATATTTGAATCACATGGTCAAACTTATCTGACTTGAATTGATTTGAAGCGACCATCTTTCATTCGCACAAACTCAACTAAACACACTGGTAGTGGCGTTACATTCGCCTCATCTGATTGGCTGATTGTTCTTTTTCCCAAAGTATCACCAGTAAGAGGGCGCTGTTTAAGTTTCGAGAAACTTAAACTGTTTGAACAACTGTAAATGAAAATCCTCTTTGTTTACTTTATTCATCCTGGAGGGAAATTCGGTTAATAAATAAATAGAGGAGGCTCAGCTTTCCTTGGCCTCTGGGGGGAAATTCCACTGCGTAGGAGTCTACAAAAAAGTTTTGTGCATCTTTAAAAGAGGTTTGTGCTGTTTATTCTGGCAATACACAATATCTTTGGTGTGTTATTGGTATTGAATTATCTACAGTTTGTTTAAAATCCTTAATGAGGCAGTTATGGCAGTGGTACATTTTATTTGTGGGTAAAGGTCTAGCATTCTAAATGTTGCTGAAAATAAAGTTTATTGCACAAGATTGCTAGCAGCGGGCCTGTGCTGGGTGGTAGCCATGGCAGCGGCTCCTTTGGTCGTGGGGGGGACCAGTCCCTAGTGGATGGATCCCAATCATATAGTTTCCTCACATCAATGTCCGTACCAATCCAAATATTTTTATTTTTAGAAATTTTAATACGTTTTTAAAATCAGGAGATAGAAGTCACAGAGTCACATTTTAAGGGGGCTGGGGGGTTGTTTGTGTGAGTATGTGTGTATGTTTGACTGTTGGTGTCATGATGTCAATTGTCGTATGTATTATGTGTGTGAAGGCTTATTTTATTTGAAATGCTTTTATCATGGAAAGCACTTTGTGTTACCTCGGTATGAAAAGTGCTTCATAAATAAAGTTTAATTTGATTTGCGTAACCTGCACACAGGTCAGATCCATTACAATAACCACAACATCCCATAAATGTTCAGGTCATCTTTAACCCCCAGATATACCAGCAGAATGTAGTATTTAATTATTAAAATTCATTAGAACTGTTTAAATATACCAATTGGTTTTTTTTTAAGAAATTATGGTTTTGTTGTGGCCACTTGGTCAATAAGACCTATCTGACTTGCCTTGAGGATTCATCAGATGCAGCTTTCTGATGTTATTGTTATTTCTCCTTGTCAATTCCATCGATCTCTGTTTCCAAATTCGGAAGTCTCATGACCTTTTTAGAGTGTTTTGGGTATGTACCTGCTAACTCGTCTGTCCTTTGAATTTAGGAGATATTAGTATTCACCAGTCTAAGAGGAAAGATACAAACAATTTTGAGATAATTCATGAATCTAAGATTTTTGTGAAAGACTTTTTAAGACAACCAGAGGCCAAAGCTTTGAGGTTGTTCTTTAGATTTTGTTGCAGAAACATTAAAAATATCAGAATAGATTGACGAGATGTTACAACGTTTCTGTTCAAGGTAGAGAAAGAGAATGGAAAATTCCTTTCATAATATAATCATATAATCATTTTTTTCCAACAACCTGCAGCTAGCCAAAGTGCTTTACAATAGACAAAATATCAAAAACTTATGAAGCCACAGTGATCAATGCTTTGAACCAATCTGTTGATTTGATTACAAGTGAAAGGATGAGGAGACCTGCTCTAATACCGGAGGACACGCTGTGTACCAGCTTATTAGGATGTAAAACTATATCTGCACATGTAGCCACATCTGTGCTTTGCGAACGGGTCTTCTCCAAAGCTGGAGAGGTAATGTGTCA
>JBAMHX010000004.1:172709-187831 GCA_037177515.1 Pseudomugil tenellus
GTGTGCTTTTATCTTTTATAGCCCTTTTTTGTAAAGCACTAAGTCCTCAACCTTGGTTGTTTAAAGTGCTATATAAAATAAATTTGAATTTTGAATCGGAGGTTTGTAGCATGCAGTCGTTTGTCCTCGTCCAGATGAGGACAAACTTTCCAGTTGAAACACAATTCCTCCTCCTCCTGAGCTAAAGCCATCATCTGTGTATGTGTTGTGTGTCAATTTTTCTCGGTTGTTATGTGGAGACCTGGGCTGCTTTATTCTTGTAGGCCTGAAAAGGGCATTTTGTGCTATGTTATAAGTTGCTTAAAGTAAACGCCCTTTTGATGACCTGAACTAATAAAATGTTATACACAATAAGGTCTGCACTGGTTGGAATTTAGTGGATTTCTGTTGAGTCTCAACTTGGAGCTGCTGTGGACTGACACAGACAGCAGACTATTACTCAGTCACACAATCTTTGTCAGAGTGAAAAACAACATACAGAAATGGCCTGTATGAGGTGTCAGCTGCAATGACATGAGTGGCTATCTCGCAATGTTAAAGAATCCTTCAAAACATTACTAGATCCAGACGGTGAGCCAGATCACCTCCAAAATTGAATCACTTCTTTATCTACCTATTCTGGAAATATCCTGAAATTTTCATGAGAATCCATCCACTACAGTAACTTTTTGAGTTATGTTGTACACAGACAAACAGAGAAATAAACGCCAGCGATAACATAACCTCTTTGGCAAGAGGTAATAGAGAAACAACATCTGGAAAAACAAAACACACAAAAAATTAAACACGTCTACTGGGAATAAAAAAAAACATGAATAAGTAATATATTAACAAAAATAAAGCTAGAAGAGAGTTGGATAAAATACTTGCATGTAAAGCAGAAGGGGCTCTAAGGAGAGATTACATTTATCATGTTTTAGCCAAGCTGCACTGGCTGCCTGTTCTTTTTAGGATTCATTTTAAAATCCTTTTATTTGTTTTTAAGTCCTTAAATAACCTGGCTCTGCCCTACCTCTCTGAGCTTCTACACATATCCCAGGCCCTCCGGTCAGCATATCAGCTGTTCCTGGAGGTCCCAAGGACGCAGAGGAAGCTCACAAGGGATAGGGCCTTTTCTGTGGCGGGACGAAAGTTGTGGAATGCTCTTACACTGCAGGTCAGACAGGCTACTTCACTGTCCAGATTTAAATAGCTTCTTAAGACTCACCTTTATTCAGTGGTGTTTCACCCAGTATGATTTAGCTTTTATTGCTGGTATTGTTCTTACTGCATTGTTTATTGGTTTTATTGTTTATATAAATTTTTTATTGCTTAATGTTTAATGTTTTTTAGTATTTTTTTTTTAGTCATTTTAAGTGTAAGCACTTTGGTCAGCATTTGTTGTGATAAAGTGCTTTATAAATAAAGTAGGCTTAGGTTGCCTAAGATTCTGCACACAAAAATACTGAGATGGGAAACAGTGAGCTGACGTTTAGTGTTTTAAATTTGCAAAGCACAAGCAGACAGAAACATCCCTAAAACAGTTGACTCTACGGTTGATAGTAAGGCATGTAAACCAAAAGAGATAGCTAATGTATTTTCTTCCTATTACAAAAACTATATGAGGAACCAAATATAAGGAATGATGAATGGAAAGTATGAATTATCAAGACTTCCTTACCTGATAATTGTATAAATTATTTCTTATTTAGTTAGTTAATCCATATTTCATCTATTTCGGATATTTATGTTTCAGTTTCCAGTGGAGTGAATCGCCTTAATTAAGAACTTTGAGGTCATCGCATAAAAATGGTTGATAGATACTCTTGTTTGTGCAACCACGTGTAAAAGTGATATGGGATAAAACTGAATATAAAAGTATCCAAACTTAGCCTTTGTGCTGGTGTTTATGTTGACTCCTCCCCCCCATTGAGCGTATATTTATTTTCTCCATAGTTTTATACTACAGTGAAATCTTAGCAGGTTTTGGATTTGAACCACATACTTTATTTACCAAGAATTCTACTTGATCTTTGCTTGGTTTCCAACAGGGAGGAAAAATCCCCATCCGATGGACAGCCCCGGAGGCAATCACATACAGGAAGTTCTCCTCCTCCAGCGATGTGTGGAGTTATGGCGTGGTCATGTGGGAGGTGATGTCCTACGGAGAGCGGCCATACTGGAATCTCACCAACAGAGATGTAAATGCTGCTTTCTAACTTATGTATTTCACACAACACAATCAAATGCTGTAAGCTCATGGAGATCTTTCACTTTATATACAGGTGATTAAATCTGTGGAGGAAGGCTACAGGCTCCCAGCTCCAATGGGCTGCCCTGCCCCTTTGCACATGCTCATGCTGGACTGCTGGCAGAAAGATCGCAATGAAAGGCCACGCTTCTGCCATATAGTCACCGTTCTTGACAAACTAATTCGCAACCCAGAGAATCTGAAGTCTGTGAATACACTCTGCAGGTGGGCTGTCAGCTCAGCAGATCCATGTCTGCAGCAACTCAAAAAGGGTGCATTGGGTGTCCTTTTTTGTTTCATTGGGGAAGACAACTTTTCAACTTTTAATTAAATATCACCTAATTTTATGAGAAGATTTAACTGGAAATCAAAGCAAAGACCGCAGGGTAGCAGGTTTGTAAATGGTGATGACAGCAAGACGACTGATAGGCTGTACAGAAGGGAGGCTACAAATGACAGCAACAGGTGAAATTTGATGGCGTTACATCTGTCAAATACCAAGAGGAGTGTATTTATAACCTATAAAAGCACATTTATTTATCATTTTAATATCTCTGCAAGAATAAACAGTAATAGGGTGTGGTTTACCACTTAAAATCAGTTACCTGAACCTACAAGAAAATTAATGAAAAGTATTGCAGCAGATGTTCCCCCTGTTCCTATATATCCAAATTCTAATAAATTAAAAAAAATACAACAGCGGAACCCGAAATACCCACTCTGGGTACTGGGCTAAACATGGTGACTAGTAATATGACAAGGTAATGATAAGTTTCCACTGACCTCAAAATCTATGAATATATGAATAACAATGGACTTGATCAGAACACTGCAATAAAAAAAAAAGCCTGTGGAGCTAAACAAACAAGCTGGGAGGTCATGTGGTAAAAAT
The DNA here is from genome assembly GCA_037177515.1 of Pseudomugil tenellus. Classification (NCBI taxonomy): domain Eukaryota; kingdom Metazoa; phylum Chordata; class Actinopteri; order Atheriniformes; family Pseudomugilidae; genus Pseudomugil; species Pseudomugil tenellus. The sequence goes on from JBAMHX010000004.1 coordinate 175,832, forward strand.
AAAATAGCTATTATTTAAAAATGCAAATACATTTTAAAAAACTAATTCTTCACACTGAACAGACATACTTGAATATTAATACTTAACATCTGACAAAGTCCCTCCTCAACTTACCCTTAGAAGACAAACAAAAAAACCGCAGTCTGATCAGTGTGTGGAGCTATTGAAACATTATAGTAAACAAGAACAAGGTTCTGTAAGGTTCTGTACAGAGGTCATGAACATTATAATCCAGCCAATCGAAGCAATCCATCACCTTACAAAGGTGAATTGTTATGACAGTAGTGATAAATATAGGGGCTAATATAATTTTATAATTTATATTTTAATTCATAATTATATAAATTATTATTTAGAATTATATAAATAATTAAATATAAATATATCAATTATTTATAATTGTATAATTATTTAATTTATAATTTAAAGAAAGACTGGCATTCAACAGAACCTGGTGTCTCAGTTTTGACGGTTTGTTCCTGTTTCTGTGTATTGGTAGCTATGCTCTCTGTCTCTCCTTCTCTCAGTAGCCCCGAGATTCAAAAACGGCAAACGGCAATTGCTGATTCCGTAATTTTCACACACAATGTGGAAATCCTTGTAAAACTAGCCAACTGTTTTTCATTTAAACAAAGTTGTCGCCGTTTCTCCAGAGGCAAATACAGTTTTGTCAGTTCTACTGTAGCAGTATTTGCCATCATGGGTTTGAAATCCACCGGGGTGTATGGGGAAGGCTAATTTCAGGTGTACACGCCTACTTTGACAATTAGGCTTTCCCATACAGCCTGGCGTAATTGAAACTCATCAGTTCAAACCTCAAACCCACTTCAATCCAATGACAGCAAGTACTGCTGCTATAGAACGGCAAGTGCTGCTACACAACGGCAAATACTGTTACGGAACGGCAAAAAACCCAATGTATCCATCGCTGATCATCCAATTGCAAATTGATTGATGCCCTGGGCAGGCTAAGCTGCTAACTTAAAACGAAACAAAACTTTACAAAGATCTACCTTTTTAATATTACCAATGTTATCAATACAAACCAATGCAATAGAACACAAGTATCAAATAGGCTACTTAATTTTCACAATGTGGAAATCCCTGTAAAACCACCCAACTGTTTTTCATGTAAACGAAGTTGTCACTGCTAAATTTGCAAAACATTGCAGGATGTCCCTCAAATAAGTAATTAAAAACCAGTCGAACATGGCAACCTGGTTTAGGGGTGGATTTGCCATTGGACAGTGGCGTTGGCCGTTTTACAGCAACGGCAAGTACCCCTGACAAAACAATATTTGCCTCTGGAGAAACAACAAGAGCCACGACAATTGCTGTTATGGTGTAAAGGGAATTTTAGATTACCAAAGACGAGGAGTCTGTTTCTGAAGTGAAAAATGATTAACAGTTTATTGAACAAGGAGTAAAACAATCAGAAAAATATGACAACCATAAAGACAAAAACAGACAAATACAGAATTGCAATTCAGGAGGATTTGATCCAAAGGCCTGTCAGAGCAGATGTCTGGAGCAAATTCTGATCCGTCACTTGGGAGGATCTTCATTTAAAGGTTCTGAGTGTGTCACAGTATGCAGACACTGTTGTGTCACCAACAGATATGAATGATGCCCAGATATGAGAAACATATCTGTGCTGCAATCAGATCTATATCTGTTCTCCATTTAAAAATGCACCCGCGATCAAATCAAATCAGTTGATTGATAAAGCCTTTTTAACACCAGCCATGGCTCTACTACGTATCAAATAGCAGCAGAAACATTTAACACACATAAAATAGATAAAGTTCAATGCACCTTTTTGATTAATAAATGCACTCTTATAGGTTGTAAACATGCTTCTCTTGCTATAAATGGCATAAAATTATTCGGAACTCAGGTGAAACTCAACACACGGAACTGAGCAAACAGTAGTGGCAGTGTTCAGTATCATGTTCGGGGATTACTTGTTGCAAGAAATTTTATTGGTTATTATGTTGGAGAGAATAAACAACAAGGAAAGAACCTGATAAATATGATAGTTTGATTGCAGGCCTCCAGATAAATTCCGGCCCTACCTTACAAATCAATTAAATCCTCTTGAGTGGTTCCAATGCCATGTGATAGTGACAAAAGTTTAAACTTCTAATATTTCGTCACAAGTCCCATGTGCACATCTACGTGATGAACGACAAAATTTCACATGCACAAATGTGGCCTGTCGCATGGCTGGAAGACAACTGAAATTTTCACCTCATCACACAAGTTCTATAAAAATTGAATTGACAAGAAGCAGGATTGCCCCCCGTGTGTCAAGTATATGAATCACTGTAAATCCAGTCTCATCTTGCTGCCATCTGACTGCCCTCCACTAATTGCAATCGGATAAGTTAAGCTGAAGTTAAAGACTAAAGTTTCCTTCAAAGTTGTTAGGAATATAAACTAAGTGGTCTTGCCATTTTTCATTAAGCTCTTGTCAGATGGATGCGCCGTGCATTAGGTAAAAGTCTGAATGTGATATTGACATTGATCTGTGAATGATCTGGGAACAGGTTTGGGAGGAAACCTGGACCAAGGCTGGACCTTTGTAAATTACTCAGTTCAGATCCCAGGTCCTATAGAGTTGATGGTGAAGAGGTAGAAAAGAAGGGTTTCTGCTTGTATTAATCTATCCAAAGCAGCCATCAACTCCTGTCTATCATTTTAACTGCAATTGATTTTCTGTCTTGATTACCAGAACATTTCAAATCTCCCTTTTGCCCCAGCCACTTTCCCTCTTCTCCTGTTTGGACTCTCTCCAAGTAATCTTTTTTTGTCATCCTATTAATCTTTCACAGCTATCTCTCCCTTTTTGTCTTTGCTGCAGTTTAAACAGCCCTCCTCTGATGGAGAGAGCTATTCCCGACTTCACCAGTTGTAACTCAGTGGACGAGTGGCTGGACACCATAAAGATGGGCCGCTACAAGGATCACTTTGCTGCAGGGGGCTACCACTCTTTGGGTCATGTCATTAGCATGAAGCAGGGGTAAGTGCTGTTGTCAACTATCCACCACTTTCTTGGAGCCTAATTGTATCCATGAACCACTGAGAAAATTAAGCGGAAGTTGGTTTTCTCCATCCGTCTACGTTATTAACGTTAGCAAGTACAGTTTTTAAAACGTCAAATAATATCACTTCAGAAAAATCTTAAAAATAAAATTTCCATTACTCAAACAAGGGTTGCATTATTCATCAAAAGAAGACCGTATGGGTCGATGACTTGAAGCAGTGGCTTCACGTTAGTTACGTTGTTATTTTAAATTACTTTATTTTTAGTTAGGATGTAGCTGGCAATAAACTCCCTAACTATAAAAGCACAGAAGCTTATAACTATCTCCATAGTAAAAAATAGGGAAATTGTTGTGTACAAAGGAGAGATTTACTGTCTTGAAAGCTGTATTGGAGCCAAGTCAATGCACGAACAAATCTAAATATCTGGCATGGGTAATGACGAGATAAAATATGGTTGAAACCCTTTGGCTGCTCCTGTATGATTGCTAAAAAATACAAAATAAAAGATACCTCGTGAACTGACCTGCACTAATAATTAGAGTACTTGCACTTCAATAGTGGCGGTGGAAGCAGGTGTCTCATCAGCTGCATATTGGCATCTGATTAACGTTCATCTCTTCTTTGCTGGTGATCATTAGTAGCCCAGATATAATTCTCGATCTGAATGCAGCTCTGTCTGTTTATGATCAATGAAATGATAAGAGCCAACTCTTGGGTGGGTATTTTAACTTCAGCGGCGAGCCATTGTTTTGAAACCGCCTCATCTCTTTGCATCATCTTGCAAGTGATTTTATGGTCGTAACATGCTCCGTTCACAAAATCTTTAAGTTTCCGCAAGTTGTGTATGCATCTAGCAATGGCACATGTTGTCCCTAAAGGCATTTGTGTGAATATATAAAATCAAGTCACACTTTTAAACTAGACTGCTATACTTGCTAGTTAGCAAAGACCACAGGTGGAGAACTGAGCTTCCTAGGGGACCAGGTGTCATGTTGGCGCCCAGTGTCATAAAAGGAAAGTGGTGGATAGCTTAGAGGTGATAGCGACCTGTTGGACTCTAACAGCCGATTTAGGAGGGAAGTAAAACAAAAAATTAATGAACACAGGCACTAGACTGAACAAACAGCTGGTTCTACAGTCTGTTCACTTCAGAAAATAAGACTTGAAGCACCACTGAGTCCCTGAAAGGACATCGAAGAGGAAAATAAGGAAAAATAATCTAGTAAAACTGGTTTTAGTTCTGTTCCACCCTCCAAAAAAAACAAAAAAACATGGCTTTGTTGTGCTTTCTGGAACTGGTTTCTAGTGTTTCTAGTGTTGTTCCTTGATTTTTTGCGTCAGGTGCCGGATAGCTAAGCTCACTGGAATCAGACCAAGCTATGTGTGTAATTGACACAAGGGACAGATGACACTTTCCTTCAGTCTACGCGTCCATCTAACAGGCACTAACAGCTCTGCAGAACTCCTTTAGAGATAGGCTGTTGTAAAGCATGAAGGAGCTAATGCAGGTCACTGATTCCTGCAACAATAGGACTGGAAACCACTGCTCCCAGGAGACTGCAAACACACTCAATACAATACAGTACAGTTTATTGATGTAAATACTTCTTTTCCTTATAGCTCTTATATATTAACAGGTAAGTAGGTTTCTGGGCAAAACATGAGAGAAGTTCCTGGGTATGTAAGCTATGTGTGGTTTCACTTAACTTAAAGATTTTATCAGTGGAGCATGTTAAACCATAAAGTCACTCGCAAGATGATGCCGAGAGACGAGGCGATTTCAAAACAATGGCTCGCAGCTAAAACACCTACCTAAGAGGATCTTCGTCTACTCTTATTATTTCATTGATCATAAACCGACAGAGCTGCATCCAGATCTAGAATTATATCTGAGCTACGAACAATCACCAGCAAATTAGAGGCGAAGGCTAACTGGATACCAGGATGCAGCTGAGACACCTGCTTCCACCAGAACTATTGAAGTGCAACACAAAGAGCCTCGTAAGCACTGATTATTAGTGCAGGTTAGTTCATGAAATATCTTTTATTTTGTATACTTTTAAACAATCATGCAGGGACAATCCACGGTTTCCATCACAATCTTTCTCGTCATTATCCATGGCAGATGTTTAGATTTGTCTTCATTTCAGCTTTCAAGACCGTTAAAAGGAGAGATCCTTTCAACACAATAATTCCCCCCAAAGTTTTAAGCTTCTGTGCTTTTGAGTTAAGGAGTTCATGGACACCGTCACTAAAAACAAAGTAATTACGATGACAACGTAGCTAACATGAGGCCCCTGCTTCATGTCATCTACCCATTCCGTTAGAGTAGACAGATGGGGCACTCTCTCTGTTCTGTCTTCTTTTATTATAACACAATATTACCTAATGAATCCTCCAAATCAAAACCCTGTGAAACCCAGGAATATTAAAACACAAAACTCACGCTTACAAATAGTAAGACAGCACAACGTATATACATAAAATTATGTCTCAAGTTTTTTTGTATGTACCGCATGTTTGTTTTATGTGAAACACATTTGCACTTGTCATTGTACACTTGTTATTCTGCTGGACAGGATAATCCTGTCGTCATGATGCCAGACAGGATCATTTTGCCATAGTTCTACCAGACAGAACACTTATACTGTCATTGGATTGTTTGCCATCATGCAGGATGGCCCTGTGTCAAGATTTGGAAATAGAACTCATTTAATATTATATAAAAAAAAGATTATAAAAATGTTTCATAAAATAAAAATTTGAATATTTTCCAAAGCAGGGCAAGTCTATTTGTATAACACGATTCAACAACAGGTGATTCAAATTTCTTTACAAAAACATTAAAACATTAAAAAATATGAAATATTTTTTTAAGATTAGAAAAATAAAAAAGGGACAAATAATTAACATTAATTAAAAACTATTAAAATTGTAGTCAATTCTGGCTCAAACAAACATTAAAAGTTAAAATTGTTTAAAAAGAAAACTACAGAAATGCAGCTGAGAACAGATCTTAACCTAGGTTTCTTTTGTTTGTAGTGTTTCTGTTGATTTGAGACTTTATGGAGGCTTTCCATTTACTATGTAAATAAATTTGCAAGTTGCACCTGAAAAAAAACTTTTTGTAAATCTGGGTAATGCAGAGCTTATAAAACCTGTGTTTGTGCCGTGCAGAGATATCCAGAGGCTCGGTGTGACGCTGATGGGACATCAGAAGAAGATCATGACCAGCATCCAGCTGATGAGAGCACAAGCCCTCAACAAGAGCGTCACATCAGTGCATGTGTAACTTCCAGCTGAGGTTTCACCTCCTTAGAAGTAGAAAGTAAGGCTTCTCTAAGGTTGAGAAGGACTCTGTGCGAATGAAGAAGATAAATTGGAGGAAGCATGTTGGAACTTTAGCAGACTAACTTTGGAGCTAAAAGGACTAAATGTAAAAAGTTTTTATCTGCTGACCAAGTTAACATGACCGATCTGGGACTGAGTTCTTTGTTTTTCTTCCTACCAGTTATAGTTTGTCTTGTCTATGAATGGAAAGACTGCCTTAATTACCACAAATTATTTTCATTTTATTGTTGACTAAGGAAGAGATCATTTATAAGGAATTTATCAGAGTAATATGATTTACTGGGACTGCAAAAAGCTACAACAGCTTGAAAAAATTAGGTTCAAATTGAAGCTTGATCCAAGATCAGGCCAGCTAGGTGAGTTGTCACCACTGTCAGAGAAGACCTACTGTCCTGTCAATGGCTACAAAACCCTCCACTCAGTCTCAAGCTGCATAGCGCACAACATAGCAGATGTGTGTGATTCATCAGTGCACTTTATTCTACAATGACTTGTGTTGAAGAGGTTTGGTAGTTGTGTAACAAATCTCTTTCCAGCCATGACTGGAGTCACAACATCAGGCAATTAATAATGTTTCCATCGTACAAATATGAACTAAATACAATATAAAATCCAAAACTATAAATTCTAACACTCAGCGCTGCAATAAGCTCATTTGTGGGATTTCTATCAAAGCTTTTTTTAAAAATCTGTGTTAGTAAACATGGAAATAAATACAGATTTCGCACAATATTTTTTACATTTATAAATCAAAGAAATGTTGGCAGTTTTAAGATTCTGAATGAGTTTTTTTCTTTGTTAGGTTGCTATTTATTTTTTTTATTCTGTGAGGTTTTAGGTTAAACATAAATCAACCAGTAACCAGATGAGGACATTGAGCAAGGATTACTCAGTCAATTTTCTTTTTTCCGGTTGTCTTTTCTTTGAGCTCTAGTTATGTCAAACAGATCATCTTCAAAACATATCACAATACATGCAATTTTTTTTCACGCGTGATATGAAAACACATCCATAGCTTAAAGGATTATGAAAAGCTTTTGCAACCCACCCAAAAATTGACAATGTACAGTTTGTGACCAAAATAATCAGCTTTTATTTTTTTTTTACTTTCTTTTTTGGGTGTTAGCTTGTAGCATACAAAAAAACTAATACAAACTAGTTGATGTTGTAGAGCTATCTTACATTATTTATTGCTCACATTGGTTCACACTGCGCGCGCTAATTCGATAGTTGTTAATACATCTGAATACAAAAAAAGTATGCATTTGAGAAAAATATAATATTTTACAAAATCTATAACTTACTTTCTGATATTTGGACCATCCAGACCTCCAATGTGGCTTCCAATGTCCCACTAAATATGATCTTTGACTGTTGTCGAATCTGCTGCTGCATACTACACATACTAGTAAGGGTAGGGAAAAAGATGTGTTTTGATGCATCATGATGCACATGTATAAGTTTCAGAATAGATAAACAAGTCTAAGATATGTATTATTAAAATTAATCAATAAGAAAATTTTGAGGAACGTGAAGCTAGGGGTGGTGGAAGTGCAACACCCTAACATTTGACTAACACTGATTCATTTGGGGAGGTGTGAAAGAAGTAACTCTGATCCACCTACAAACATGTCTGTTGGTTTCTACTGAACCAGGATGCAAACTGCAGGAAAGGGAGTTTAGGGTAAACAAAATCATAAAAAGCATGAAGGACAAATGCTTTGTGGTCAGACATGAAGAAAAAGATAAAAAGTTTGAACCGAAGTATAATCAACCCAATACCACTAAGATCTGATGGAAATACTTTAATAGATACACAATTTGCTCTGTAGGCATCTCATCCTGTTCTTCAAGAAGAGGTTAAAGCAGAATAAAATCCTACAATCTAGACAATGTTCTCAAAAGGCAGGAAGCGGAAATATTAACATGTAGCATAGCAACATGATGGGGCGAAACTCAGCTCAAGCCGAGCAGTGGCTTCCAAACCAAAAAGTCATATAAAAATAGTCAATGTAGCTGAAGACACCAGTGGAAGTAGAAGAGTAAAGGTGCAAAGATTTTTTTGTTTTTTTTTATTCTTCTGGTTTGTTCCTTTTGCCAATTGTGTGTCAGCTATGCAACTTAACACTGGCCCCCCATGATTTCTGGTGGCATTACAACATTTTCACAAGAAAAAAGTCCCAAAATATGCACATAACCTACACAGGAGATGAACGAAATTGCCTGTCCATCTCCTTCTCCATCTTCTGTGTAGAGCATAAACGGACCTTAATCGAAACTAATGGGGAGGTGCCTAAAGATTCCCAGTCTTATCATGGTTTGCAGCACACAGTACAAACTGTAGTACAATTGTCACAAACTCATACATGATTAATGCAGTGTTTGCATACTAGAGTTTGGGATAATCAGCAAACTATGCACTTTGCAAATACCCAACAATATGTAACATTAGTCAAAAATATGAAACGTGTTTATTTTTAAAAAAAAATCCTTCAAAATTAATTCAGAATTAAATGGCATATCTTTTTTAGGTAGTGACAAAAATTACTTTATTTAGCATAATATATGAGATATACCAGCTGTTTTAATGTCTCAGTGTTTGCTGATTGCTGGGAGGGTTGTGTCTATTTTCTTCCTGACAAGTTGGAACGTAAAGGTAGAAAGAGGTGAAATTCATTTTAGTGACTTCTTCTGGGACCAGAGTTTTCATTACAATAAATCTCCATCACAGAGAACATATCAAGACACAGATTTGTGTGTGAATGTGGGGAATGTGGGGTTATTAATAAGTTACAGGCCGTAAAATAAAGAGTTCCTTGGAAATGTGACAATGCTGTTTACGGTTATGATAAAAAAAAAACAAAACATGTTTTTTAAGTTAACAGGTAATCAGCCAAAATAGATCCCTCATCCTCATCCTAATCTCAATCAGGAGAATGCATTTTTTGTAACTCACTGATTTTTCCTCTTCTTGGTTGATATCCTTTTATTTGGGAAAAAACTGTTTTATAAACTGTATTATAGTGGCATTTTACTCCTGGTGTCTAACTTTAGAGTTTGGATGCTACTCATGACACCATGACTTGAACTGACAACCCATATTTTATAAACTAGGATGTGGTTTTTCCAAGTTGATTCATAATATAACACAGCATATAATATAAAACAATCTTTATTCACATTTTTTTATGCTAATTTTTTTCTGGTTGAGTTTGACAGATCCTGAGAGGATTATTACAATTTATGAATCATCCTTGTTGGCAATGATAAAAATCATTCATGTGCAAACCGTCCATAAAAACACAATAAAGGTAAAGTTTGTGGATTACTGCATCATGAACATTTGTGTGTTTGTAATACGGGTGGACAACAGAAAACCAGTACTTCACTACTGACCAAGAGATTAAATTTTTCCATGACCTAGAGCATCATTTACAGGTGCATCTCAGGAAATTAGAATATTATGAAAAAGTTTAATATTCTTCATTTCAGAATGTGAAACCCATATATCACATAGAGTCAAACATTTCAACCATTCATTCCTTGAAATATTTGATAATTGTGGCTCATAGATAACAAAAAACAAAATGCAGTGTCTCAAAAAATGTGAAAACTTCAATGTTGGAGAGCCATAGTGCCAGACTCTGATCAAGTAATCAACTCAGAACACCTGCAAAGGTATCCGGAGCCTTTAAATGCTCTCAGTCTGGTTCAGATGGCGACACAATCATGGGGAAGACTGCTGACTGGACAGATGTCCAGAAGACAATCATTGTCCCCGACCCCACCCCCCCACACGCAGGGAATGCCACAAAAGTTAATTGCTAAAGAAGCTGGTTGTTCACAGAGTGCTGTATCCAAGCATATTAATGGAAGGTTGAGTGGAAGGAAAAAGTGTGGTGGGAAAAGGTGCACCAGCAAAAGGGATGACTGCAGCCTGGAGACGATTGTCAAGCGACATCCATTCAAGAATTTGGGGGAGCTTCACAAGGACTGAAGCTGGACTCAGCGCATCAAGAGCCACAACGCACAGACAACTCCTAGATATGGGCTACAAAAGTGGCATTCGTCGTGTCGAGCCAACGTCAGAAGCGCCTTACCTGGGCTAAGGAGAAAAAGAACTGGACTGTTGCAAAGTGGTCCAAAGTCCTCTTTTCAGATGAAGCAAATTTTGCTTTTCATTTGGAAATCAAGGTCCCAGAGTCTGGAGGAAGAGTGGAGAGGCACAGTATATACGTTGCTTGAAGTCCAGTGTGAAGTTTCCAGTCAGTGATGATTTGGGCAGCCGTGTCATCTGCTGGTGTTGGTCCACTGTGTTTTCTGAAGTGCACAGTCAACACATCCATCTAGCAGGACATTTTAGAGCACTTCATGCTACCTTCTGCTGGCAAGCTCTATGGAGATGCCCATTTCATTTTCCATTCTGCCCACACTGGAACCAAAAGCTGCTTCAGTGACCATTGTGTTACTGTGCAAACTCACCTGATCTGAACCCGATAGAGAATCTGTGTCAAGAGGAAGATGAGAGACACCAGACCCAGCAATGTAGATGATGAAGGCTGCTATCAAAGTAACCTGGGCTTCCATTACACCTGAGCAGTTACACACACTGACCGCTTCCATGTCACACCGCATTGATGCAGTACTTTGTGCAAAAGGAAACCCAAACAAGTATTGAGTGGAAAAGAAGATACTTTTCAGAAGCCTGACATTTCTGTTTAAAATATCCTTTTTAAAATTGATCTTATGTAATATTCTAATCTTTTGAGACACTGCATTTTGGTTTTTGGCCACAATTGTCAAATATTTCAAAGAATGAATGGTTTAAATGTTTTACTCAATGTGTAATGAATCTATATGATATATAGGTTTCACATTCTGAAATGACTGATGAAAAACATTAAACTTTTTCATTATATTCTGATTTCCTGAGATGTACTTGTATAAAGCTGGCATACATACAAAAACCAGCATACACCAATTCAACTTTTGGGGCTTACAGAAACAAAACATGCCAGGATAATGTCCTTTGCAAAAATTAAATACATATTTGACATTGATACTCTACCATGGAAAAAGATGATACATATGGTAAAAGATGTACATATTAGATTCGCTTATCCGGATAACTTAAGGAGTTACTTCTGGATTTTCTGTACTTCAAAGCTGGCTTACTTTTGATCAAGCTGTATCCCCGCAGCAACAGAATCTGAACAGCTAACCTGCTCCAGAGCAGGTTAGGTTCTTGGATAAGAGATCAGTGAGTATTAAAGCACCACATCCTGACTAATTAGATCTCATAAAATAAATGGCCCGCCCATTTTTAAGAAGATCCTGATGACGTTGCAGCACAGATAGTGAATAGCCCCGCTAAGGATAGAAAGAGTCTTCAGGAACAGATCCAAGCTGTTAGACTTTACAGGTGACAAGCTGTACCAAAGGTCCAGATATACATCAGATGGGCTGAAATATATAATTAGAGCGTTTGTTGCAAACGTGACCAAACGTAGTTGGGCCCTTTAATCAGAGGTGTATAAAGTACTTGAAAAAAATAACTAAGTAAAAGTATAAATATCATGACTGAAAAGGACTTTGGTAAAA
>JBAMHX010000004.1:235860-249443 GCA_037177515.1 Pseudomugil tenellus
ACATACACTATGAGTGCATAGTGAATGAATGGAATGTTTTTCTGGAATGTGTCACTAGACTAGGCAAGAGAATCCATTATGGGCTAGAAAAGAAGAGTCAACCATGGACATGTAATGGCAGGTTGACAACTAGAGAGGAATGAACAGAATGCTGGACTTCATCTAGGCAAAGGACTGTTGATAATCTGGTAGAAGGAGAGAGTCGAGATTATTGTAGTAGTATTGTGAATCATGAGAAACCAAGCTGCAATGGGCAAAATCCAGATGGACTTAATAACCCTAATGAGGACAGACAGCACAAAGTAAGAACCATGGCCAGAGACCATTAGGAAGAGAGACCCAAGAGACCCCTGCACTTTCAATTTGGCCCTGTCCATGTGTATGAGGCCCAAATATGAGAAAAATTTGTCTCCTTTCTCACTTGCTCCACTTTTTAGCAATGTTTTTATCAAGTGAGTGGTCTGAGATAGCCATGTCTCCTGATAGTGGATAGTGCCGCTGATGTGCTCCTCTCATCTGAGCTTGTAGAATCTGTAGAATTACAAAACAGGAGCTAGCAAAAGACAGGCACCATCCATGAACAGTTTAAGATTCAGACACAGAAACAGTTTGTTCTCGGTAGATTCACTAGAGGAACTTTTGTAATAGCTAAAATTTAAGACTGGCCGAATTTGGGGTAAAACATGGAAAAAAATGTTGTTGGACTGTATAATCTGTGACCTCTAAAATCTTTATGGAAAAAAACAGTTGCTGCAGGAACCTTGTCCTGAGTCATAATTATTCAAATAAAAATTGTGTAATTACATGAGTCAGTAACTCATCAAAAAAGCAGAAGAGCATTAAATGATAAAGGAGTGAATAGAAAAAACAAAAAATTGTGGAATAATATCACACCTGCATCTTGAAAAAAGGAAGTGAAGTCTGCAACCTAATTTGCCCCCCAGGGTCTGGTCAGGATAAGCTCTCATGGCATTCCCAGCATGGAAACACCCTTCCACCATTCTCAGCTCTTATCTGTGTAAAATTACTTTTCCCAAACAGGAAACCGCTAGATTCAGTTAGCAGCCCCATATTCATGCACAATTAGGACATCAGGGGCCATTTAGATTACTTCAAGTTGGCAAGCCTAAACAGACAGGTGTGGACATATAAACAAAACTTTAAGAAATTAGGTTCATACATACATCTGAAGAGAGTATGTAGTGAAGCAAATTTTCTTTGATGTTGCATAGGATACATGGAGGACTCCTCTTCGTGGAGATCTCCAGGGACACTGTGCCAGTATGTAAAGCAAGTCCAATAGTCAAATGTTCTAATTCAGACAGTGAAACCAGCATCAGCAATCCCAGGGCAAACAATGATCCAAAGACCACAGCAGCCCCAAATGTTTGGTTCCTCATCCTTTTTAAAGTCTAGTTGTGGTCCTTACTGGTTCAGAATGGGGAGGTGTTGAGTGGTGAAATCCAATCAAAAACAGGAGTGCAGAACAGAGAATTATTGGTAACAGGTGAGATGGATGATGACTGAGTAGATGTTTTGCCAGATCTGCAGCCCTGAGGCCTGTAGTACAAAGTGTGATTAACACAGCCCCAACTTATCTCTATTCTCTGGATTGACCGAGCCAGATATTCAGGAACTGGGATAAGCTGTACTACAAAGCTGGTTTTCAACTTGCTAACTCAACCCAGGGTTTTCCACTTAAGATGCGTGTTCATATAAAAGAGGTGGGGCTCGGAGGTTCTGTCCAATTGCAAACATGGACAAACCCAGAGCAGCTTAAATTACCATGGAAGAACAGACTATCATTTTCCAAATATATTAGGAATTTAAAAATATAAATTAGGCAAAAAGCAACACTGTTGCTGCAGCAAAAACCAGGAAGAAATGCTAGCAGAAAATTGCTGACTATGTTAATGTTGTTCCACAACTCAGTTTACTGTAAATAAGTCATGTGTGGAAACGTGTACCCACCATTATGAACCTCTGTTTCAGATGTAACAAATTAACTAGTTAATTGCACAATATTCTATCATTTATTGCAATAAATCATGATTAATTTTTACAATTTTCTATTAAATAAACAAGACTTGTATTGGATATATGCCAACAAAAATAAATTTTAATGCAAAATAATATAATAATCATTCATTAACATTGTCTTCTTTCCTGTATTATATTTTCACTCGTGAGTTTTGTAATGCAGCCTCGAGTAGCCTACCACACTCAAGCAGTGTTGTTTGGCAAGACCCGGTGGATTTAGCTTCTGTAGGATTCTTTGCTTTTAGGTAATAAGCCAGAGACTAACTACTACGATGATAACTAAATGCAGCTTTTCAAAGTCTGCTTTGTGTTTTCAAGTCAGTTGCCAAAACACCAGAAAAGTCTCCAATAACTCCAGAAAAAGTTGCTAGATTAGTCACTACTAGATTTTACAAAAAAAGTCGCCAAGGAGGCTTGAAAAGTTGCCAGATTTAGTGAGAAAATTTATTTTATGAGATCAGATATTTTAGGAGGTGGTGCTTTTATACTAGCTGATCTCTTATCCCAGAACATCTGTTGCTGCGGTGATACAACTCGATAAAAGTAAGCCAGTGTCGTAGTACAGAAAATCCAGAAGTAATTCCTGAAGTTACCACGATAAGCAAAAATCAAGCTTTGTTGTACAGGCCTCTGGTGTGGAGTGATTATATTGCGTAAGTCCATGTTGACATACATACATCCTCAGGCCAGAGGCCAGGGGATAAAAGAAGCTCAACTGAAACCAACAATAAAATTAAAATTATGAAGTCAAGTTAAAATTTCTTCTTGACTCAACCTTGTGACTTTTGAGACGTGTAAAGAAATTTTCCAAAAATTTTCTATGAATGCCTTAAATGCAAAAATGTCAAGGCATTTTTTCCTAACTTTACTCCAACTTTTTATTTCTAAGCTAAATCAGTAGTAGCACCAACTATTTAGATCCTAATTTCCATTTCTTTACATTGCTATTTATCTACAATCTTCACAAAACCAACTCCAACTCAGCTGCTACAGAATAACAGAGGCGTTATTTCTGCCTTTCTCTCCTTAACTAGACTCTCATACTCCACGAGAAGGAAGAACTTTCATCTTTCATGAGAAGCTTCATCTGCGACCTGGTGGGAATTACTGCAGTGGACTGTCTGTGTTTTTATGTTCACTGAACAACTGACCCAGTTTTTTCATATTTAACAAGATATTTCATCCATAGCATGGAGGGTTCACACAATGGGATCCATGTCTTTAAATGCTGTTTTATACATTTTTGTCCTTTTTAAACATCTCGATCAGCTGTTTATAAAAGCTATCCTTTCAACCTGCAACAGCAGAAATGTGGCAACTTTCCACTCACACTTTTCCATCACAACCACTTCAAGTGTCCACTCAGTCACACAATACTTCTCTAAGCACCAAGAGTGGAAAGTTCTGCTCGGCTTATGAGTGGAGATTAAGCCACAAGATGTCCCCAATCATGTCCACAGGACAAAGTGACCTAATTTTTTTTTTCTCATGGCCTCGAAAAGATTTAAAGAACTTGTTTTTTGGTCTCTTGGCATCATAGTAGTGATACTAATATTTTTTAGGATGAAAATTGGATCAATTGTTGTGTTATGTATTATTTTTGTCATAGTCTTTACATAAACAACACATGTTGTGACTCGATAGTAAACCTCCTGGATGGGATATAAATGCCTGGAAAACTTCTGTAGATCATTAAAAGTGTAAGATATGCATTAAAATGTACCCCTTGGAGTTACACACTACTGTTCCTGATGGTAGAAAAGGTAGCCTCATGACACTAAAAGGCAGAATTTTCCCCGGATTTTTTTCATCCCTTTGTTTCCTAAACTCACTGTGATCAGCCTTTCTTTCATGCCTGGTTTCAGTTCAGCTGTTGGGTCAGCACCTTCTGATGGAAGAGTCTGTTAAAGGAGGAATGGAAGGAGACCATTATCTCCCCATCATTCCACCATCTTCATGTCTTCCCATCATTTCCTTCTTCACTACGATCCCTCACTAGAGGATAAATGCTTCAGTGGGTGCCATCAGTAACTCCCTTTCTCCAGTCTCTCTCCCCACGCTCTCTTTTCCACAGATTTTCCAGACCCCTGCCGCACTAAGCTGAGCTTAACAGTCAGCTGAGCTGATCAAAGACCAAATTCATGTAATGGCTAACGAGAGGCGAGAGTTCTCAACGACACAGGACCTCCCAGGGTTTTCTCCGCCATAGATCTACTGTAACTAGAATAAATGTGGACCAAACTGGACATAATTGGTGTTTTGCAGGGCCAAAGTAGCAGCGTTGGAGAAGTACTCACAATCTTTTCTTTTTACTTTACACAATAAATTCATTCTAATGGTAGATGATTCCAGGCCTGTTTGGGTATCTGCTCTAATGATTTTATGTCTGCAAACCGAGCCATCTTTCACTAGCAAGAACCCCTTCTGTGTGGGTAAGGCCCAGGTCTTGTTCCCGGAACTTTGTTAGAATCTTAACCCTTCCTTTTTTATCCTCTGTAATTCAACACTCTTCTTGTCACTTTGACCTCCTCTACCTTCTTCTGCCCCCATTATCATTGTAATTACCCGAGCAGGCTTTCTCTCTTCTTCCTTCAGCTTTTGTTTCCCACTTCTTTTTCTCATTATGTTTTTCCTCCTTTTACTGTAGACCTAAAATATGTGGCTGGTTGACCCTGTCAGAGGGGAGGGGTACAACAACCCTCATAAGAGCATATATATATTGACTGTATTAAAGAGATGGACAAAGCATCCATGACATCATCCATCGGTTTCTGATGAGCTGATTTGAAGCCAATAGGTGGGTCCCACAGTCACCAGCAGTTCCCACAATTCTTAGTGTATCGTTATTACCGGAAAATCAAAAAATGGTTGAAGAGATGGAGCTCAGAGGCTCTCTGTCACGACACAGAATCATTCATCAAACTCACCAAGCTAACCCGGATCTAATGGTGGCTAACAGTGATGTATGAGCCAAAACTACAACGCTCCGCGGTTTTACTACACTGTGCCATCTTCCAGCTGGATATGTAACAGAAAAACATAAATCTGTGAGTTAACAGTTTATTTACTTAATGAAAGTTTTCAGTAGGTTTTTCAACTTAATTATGACTGATGAACAACTAAGTTAAGATAAAAGTTTGTATTCAGCATATTTATTTTTACGAAGAAAAGCTTCTCATCAGATTAGCAACAGTCTGTATAGATGATTAAAACTTTGGTCAGTTCTGCAAATTATATGCACATTTTACCAGTGATATTGGTAAATATCAAGGAAGGACATTTGACGTTTATTTTAACAGTTTTATTTATAGACGTGTCAGATGCTGCCTGTAATTCCTCCATAAAATCTATCATACAGAACAGATACTATAAGTATCCGTCTTCAAATCCAAATCTTCAAACTGCATCTTCCATATTGAAATTAATCTTTTTATGTATTTTTAATTTAGCTGTTGCTTCTTTTTCTCCTCTGGCCTGCAGATGTAGAATTGGCTTTATGCACAGCTGCACTACTTTCTGCAGCTCGTTGTTTCTTTTCTTTCATTACTGGATTAATTGATTAATCCAGGTGTGTCTGGCGATTGCTGTTGTTGTTACTGAGGTCAGACACACCTGGATTATTTTGTTCATCTAGTAGTGAAAGACAGGAAACAAGGAGCTGTCTTAAGTTCAGTCCATCAAGGTCAGTCAGACTATTGATTAGCAAATTTAATTAATCACATTTCATAACACGTGGACTACCGTCACACTTTTCACACTGTCATGCTATAAAGACAAATATGCTACAATATCATAATCAACAATCTGGAAAACAGGAATTAAACACGAATTCCAATTTGAATAAGAACCATTAAAATTTGTATCAAATCAATTTTGGGTTCAATATAAAAAATGAGGAACCTGAACCCAAACATGATTAAAACACCAAAAAAGGTCGACAGTTTTATGTCTTGAAAATAATCAATTTTTTTTGGCAAACAATTCTTTTCTTTTATCTTTTTGTTAATAATAATGGAGGATTTGTAAAAACATTTGTCATCATTTGAAGGATGAATGATCAATATAAAAAAGTTGCTTCTGGCAATTTTCCCTCCTCTAGATTTGTATTTTGTTAAATGACAATGATATACAGGTGAACAACATGCTTGTGCTTCTTTTTCTGTTTCACTGGTTAAATTTCTCGCTAGAGTTCTGATCCGTCTTCATACATGTGTGCATTTCAGTCTGATGACTGTTGGTAGCACATCTAGAACCAAACGTCATCAATACTACAAAACAACGAGGAATAAATACACACAGTATGTCATTTAAATTGGCTGTTAATAAAAAAATTTATTAATCCATTTTACACAATCAAGGCATGAGACTGATACTTTGCTTGTGCATCCCACATTCTACGACTAATAATAACAATAATAATAACAATAATAATAACAATAATTAATATTTTTAACAGGATATTTTGAGCTAAAGATGTGCCTGATTTCCTCCTTATGGTTCAAGGATTTAAAAACCCAACAAAACTATGCTTTAGATGGAAAAGCTGATCATTAGATCATAAACATGCCAGTATGTTGTTATACAAAAACAGCAAGGAGGAAGAAGAGCCAGCTAAATACCAACAAGGATACGTTTGTCTAACACTGTGGGGAAAATGCAGGTGTTTCCTATCAGGAAAAATCAGCAGCATTATAGAAAAGCAAGTGCCATTACAGAAAGGCACACATCTTTTGTAGCTCCCAGTCGAACAGTCTTCACTGATGGTATGGATTGGTTTTATATGATTCAGCTGTTAAACGCCACCACAAACCAAGAGCTAGACAATAAACACAAACAAAACTAATATTACACCTCTTGCAATATCATTTCGGCTACCTTATTTGGCATGCAGCATTCTGTTTAGCTACATATACATTTGTAACATTGTCAATTTGCCAGAAAATACCTTGTTGCCACATTCGACTGGGGCTGACATTAGTGCTGTCCGTTAATCGGTGTTTTATTACCCTTTATCCGTGAAATGCAGCAGTTTATTTTTGTTACACCATCAAATTCAAATAAAAAATCAAGATTTTTAAAAATAAGACACTTCCTTGTTAACAAGAATGTGCATAAGCATTGCAGGATGTCCCTTGTGTAAGTAGTTCAAAACCATTTGAACATGGCAACCTATTTTAAGGGTAGAGTTTGCCGTTGTACAGCGAAGGCAAGTGCCATGGCAATTGCCGTTACGGGATTGGCAGCTGCCATTTGCCGTTTTTGGATCTCGGTGTCTCTCGGAAAAATGTGGCTGATAAAACACTATAATTCCACACATCTTTGTCAGTACTTCATCCATTTTTCAACTTTAAGTTTTAGTTCAGATATTCTAAACATTATTTTACAGGTTCAAATAATTTATTGTTCAAAATGTAAAGCCTGTTAGTGCTAAATAGCTACCTAGCTAATTAATTAGCTGAGCTAATGTGGAAGAAACGGCTACTAAATAAATTAAATGGACCAGAAAACATCTTGGACGGTCTTTTGGAGCAATTAATACCACAACAAGCCATAGTTTTCCACAGTGGAGAAAAAATATATAAACACGCTGATACAACCAAAGGTTGAGTTCAGTCAAACGAAATGACACAAAGGCTGAAGACCTCAGGCTGAGGCCTGTTCGGGGGCCAACAAGAAGCAAGCAGCTAGCAACCAGTGCTAGAGCTGATAGCCCTTTGGGACACGTATCAATATAAAGATAGACTTGAATGTGAGAAGTAGGCTTTTGAACTGAATGATAATGAACAGGGAGCTAGTAAAGCTGCTTCAGGACTGGGGTGATGTGGTGAATAGAGGGAATTATGGTAATGGTGAGTTTTGGAGGTGTTGCAATTTATAAGTAGTTTTTTGGGGGAGACCATACAGCTGGGAGTTACAGTTGTCCAGACGTAAGGTGATCAGGCTATTGACATGTCGGCTGTGTGAGGGTTGAGTGAAACATGGATATGGTTGATATATCTTAGTCGGAAGTAGTCATGCGTGTGGTATTGTTGATGTGTGGCTGGAATGAGAGAGTGCTGTTCAGGATGACACCCAAGCTCTTTAACTCAGGGGAGAGAGAGATGAAGTTCTCTAGAGTGATTGAGAAACTGCCAATTTTGTTTAATGTGGATTCGGTGCCAATTAAGAGGACTTTTGTTTTATTGCTCTTCAGTTTGAGGAAGTTGGAGGAGAACCAGTATTGGATTTCCTCCAGACACATCCTTGAGAGGAAGAATGTAACCCATGTTACCTTAAACACGTTGACTCCAAATCAGCGGTCCCTTAAAAGCCTGACAAGGTTGAATTAGTCAAGCTCTGTTGACACTAAAGTTTCGGAGGTTCCCTGAACGCTTCATAAGCATCTGCATTTCACATAAGTATTTAGAACTTCCTTTTCTACCACCTGCTTGGTGTGACACGCGGTTCCTGAATTGAGGCAAAGAATCAGATTAACTAGAACAGGTCAGTCGTACTGATGTTTAAAGAAGAATTGGCCAGAAGTGACAGCCTCTTTCAGACTTGCTCTGTAACCCGGACATTACGCGGACATTGACTTTTCAACCCTCATGTCTGAAAGGTACAGTCCGGACTTTAAGCGGCTAGATCTACTTAGACTTTACCCGCCTGAAGACCTAGTACAATCTCTGCCAAATTACGGGGTAGACTAATCCTTTTCAGAAAATGTAGGTTAATGTGCAGACATTGACCTTGGGGGAGGGAGGGGGAGATGTGAGGGTGAGTGCTACTGAGCGAAGCAATGACATAATTTCCTGCAAAATGTAAACATGGAAGAAAAAAAAATTCAGTCTAAAAAGATTTCTGGAACTAGAAAAGGAAGTTGGGGTGCGGTAACAACAAGCGACCCAAAAGAAACACATGTGAATGGAACTAAAAAACCGGCGCCATGAACCCCATCGCGGTTGAGTTAAACCTCCTGTCCATGTTGGATGATACCGCGCAGGAAGCTCGAAACTTAGACAATACTGAATCTGGTAGGTGTTGCTGTCTTATAATGTTGCTCATATGCGACGGGGTGGAAGGTGGTATGTGTACGTGTAAATTCAGGTTAATTCTATTCTGATCTAATATGTTTTGTTGTTGTTGTCATTGCTGTCGCTGTCGCACAATGACACATCATATCCGGTTTCCAGGATGACAGTCTTACACTGTCTGGGTAATGGCGTTGCATGTCTGAATAGGCATGTCCGTGTAAAGTGCGGGTGGTCAATGTCCGGATATTACCCAGTTACTATGTCTGAAAAGGGCTTTTGTCTTGCAGCTGCAGTAAGGATAAGCTGCAGGAGCAATGCCTGCTTGACCAGCACTGTTGTTGCCATGGTGGTTGTCTTTGTCTGGGTGTTTGGGTGGGGGCACTACATTGCAGTCATTTAGCCACAGTTGGCCGGTGGACCCCTGAATATTTGTAGGGGTGGAAGACAGATCTCCATCATCTCCTAATCATGATTTGTAGGTGTTTATTGCTACTCATATTTATTATATCTATATTCCATTAAAGATACAGTAAGTTGCTTTAGCCGTATGTTCAGTACTTACAACAAGTAGCTCAACATATGACTGCATGACACATTATTTCAAACAAAGAAATATCAGTTCTTAGTCTAAAAAGTCATTTTCTCAGATAGTTGTGATGTTTTTTCATTTGCAGAGCGTTCCAGTTGTCTCAGAAGCAGGCTAAACTGGGCTAAACTGGGCACTTCCAGCTTAACACTAAGCAAAGCAGCCTTTCGTCTTGGTGGGGGGTGGAGATCATGTATTCTAGTCCTTGTGGACAGCATGTCTGCGTCATTAAAACACTTGCTCATGTGAGATTTTCAATCCTTTTTTTAGCAACAGATACCAGAAACATAAGTTCAGCAGGACTAATGTGCTTTCTAATGTGAATTCTTGATTTTAATGAATTGTAATGAATAAAGTGTAGATGGGCACAAAATTACAGAATTTTAAAAAAGGCTTGGTTATTTTTGTTTCAGTATTTAACTCTTAAACCAGATTTAATATCTGGGATTCTTGCAGGGATTCACACACCTTTTAAAAACTATTTTCAAATTTTTTTCTGTGTAGTATTTTCCTCTGTGCAGAACCAATCACTACCACTTACAAAGTCAAGTTAGTGATGAATATGAGCATACAAATGCAACTGCATGGACCACAGGCAAGTTTATTTGTAGAGCACATTTTATGTACAGAAAAGTGCTTTACCTAAAAACATCAAAAGCACTACAGATGTTGTAAAGAAGAATAAAAAACAGCAAAATTACAATAAAATCAGAACGACCACCAGCTTATTCAGACTGTAGTATGAAAAAAATTAATAGGTTTTATTTGTTTCTTTCCTGATTTGTTTCATTGTTGACCAAGCTGCTTTTTTATCAGTCCATTTCAAAGAAACACACTAACAAAAACCAAAAACAAACAGGTTTTTTTTTTGTTTCGTACAACATACAAAAAATCCATAACACAGTTTTGGGTTTTTTTGTTTTGCTTCAAAGAGGAAAGAAAAAAAGCATCATTTATTTATATCCCCAAACACAGAGTGTCGGGATATGATGGTTTCATCACGACCATTGCCACCAGATATCCTTTGTGTAAGTGTGATAATTCAAACAATTTTCACAAATGGAATTTGATACTCAGTGTATCTTTTTAGGTCCCCAAGGAGACGACTTGTATTGAATTTTAGCATTTTTAGATTTATGATTTTCTCACTAGGTGGCGCTTTATGCACGAAAAATCAGATTTTTGCCTCTCTGAAACAATCTCATAAAAAAAAACTCAAAAACTATTTTTAATTACATTTTGATTCTCAGAATACCTGTTTAGACCACCAAGAGGATGATCCACCAGGTGATGCTTTACTTACAAAAAAAATGGATTTTTGCCTGTATCTCTGGAACTATTTCTCTCATTGACCTCAAATCAAGTGCAAATAAAAGCTCATGACCTCAGGATGCATCTTGTCCTGATGCCATACCGGGCTGGTTCAAAGTTTCCACACCACAGCACAATATCATTGTATTGTCTATTTGACAATACAATAATATTGTATTGGAGGATTGGGGGCGTTCGGGGATATACCCCTTGCCATCGCTTCCGACAGCGTAGGCTTTATTTGTGTCAGTGGTGGGCGGGACATCGAAGCCGCTGGTTTAGTGCAATTTAAAATAAAGCTTCTGCTGAAGTGGGCAGGGAGAAGCTGATTTTTGTGGTATTGCCTGCCCCATATGCAGCAATTAGAAGTTAAAGCAGGCCTTGTACACAATTATAAGGTTTTCAAAGAAGTATGTTTATTTTTGCTTGCTTTTTGCACAAAAGGAAAGAAACGGCTTGTTTGCGCTTTCTGTTTATGCCTTTTATACGCCAGAAATGGACTGTTCGATAGTACCTTGGTCTTCTTTTAGGTTTGTTATAGATGTTATTTTTATGTTTATAAAGAAAATAAAAGTAATCAAAGCTTAAATCTGTTTTCTGGGTTTTCACAGACATATATTAAAGTCAGCCTACGCTTCCACGTCTTTGTCTTCAGCTGCCTTCCAGCTCTCTACTTCTTGGCACCTTGTTCAATATTCCTCCTCCTCTTCCTTCTCCTCCTCCTGTACCATACTGCTGCTGGACTGAAATCTCCTGCACCTGCATATCCAGCCTCTATCCGGACCCTTGAACTCCTGTAAGTAGTGTGCTGAACTGACCCTTGAAGAAAATTGAGGATGTGAAGGCAAGTAAAACAGAAAAATGTTTAAAGAAGAAACAAAGTCAATAGAAAGCAGGAAACCTTTGAGTGGCGGTGTGTGTGTGTGTGTGTGTGTGTGTGTGTGTGTGTCGGTGGTGGGGCAAGGGGGGTGGAGGGGGCCTTTGTTGTTCCTCTACACAGCATGCATTTAACTGAAGCCGGAAGGAGCTTTATTGTAACAGCAGTATTGTAAGTTCACCAAGTGAAAAACCCTTTCTAGTCTGGAGATACATAGAGTGACACATTCATGAGGGTCAGGTGTTGTTAAAAGACTTTATACAAGTTCCCATGTATAAAAAAAATTACAAGATAACTTCTTTTCTTGAGGCTGAAATGCAACATTTAAAAGAGGAAAACACTGGAAAACACAGTCACATTTAACACATTTCAGCAATCCAAAGACAATTTAAATGGTTTTTTTTCCCAAAACTTTCAGCTGGATGCAGTACTGATAAGAAGAAAAATAGTGTCATCACAGGCAGCTAAGCTTGTTATATAGGCTACTCGATGAGTGAGAACTTTTGTTTTTGTTCCCAAGGTCTCGAGAAGAAAATCATGTCATTTTGATATTGTGGATGTGGTTGAAGACAGTTCTTTACAAATCAGGCAAGCAGAAGTTTTTTTTGTTGGGTTCCAAGAAGTATTGCAGGATTTGTTGGACAGTTGAGGTGGCCGTGGTTGACCTGAAAAAAACTAAAGTGGACAGTTGCCGTCTCTGCATATTTTCTCGTAGCACCCGTCCCATGTAACTCTTGATTAAAGAAAGGTTATGATGCTATGGGTGGGGCCCATTTCTAACTTTAACTCAGTGCTATAAAATAAGTTGGTATCTCCACTTGTCTAAAGAATATAAGAACTGTTAATAAACCAGGCGACTTAAAAATAAGTACAAGTCATTGAAATGTACATATAAATCGTGACATCACTTCCAGTTTCCAGCCACATATGCTTCTTAACTGTTTGGGAATTATTGCTTCGGTTTTTCTGTATCTTCATGCTGACAGAACGAGAGTGGAATAAAATAGTTGCAGACCTGGAACAAAGCTTGTGAACGTTGTTTTTTTTTACAAAACTTTATTGAAGTTCATAAATAACAATGAACAGTGCAATGAACTAGTCGGCCATATAATTCTGTTCATATAATATGTACGTGAAGATCAATGGAAACAATGAAAATAGTATGTATAAATTAAAGAAAAAGACACAAAATAAAAAAGTAAAAATAAATATATAAATGTAGTGTGACAGACAATGTCAAAGTATAATACAATAATTGTAAAATTATGACAAATCATTGGTTAAAAACATCTGAATGGGTAATGAGCATTGAGAAAGATTTCTTATTTTTAATCAGTTTTAGAGATTTAAAGCGAAAATTAACATCAATTAAAAACAATTTAACTAATGGAGATTGGATTTCACATACATTCATTTACATGAATGTATGTGAAGTTTTCCTAATAAGATATAAAGATTGACAACTGTGCATATTTTTTTCTTCTTTGGATTCAAAATAGGTGATGATATTTTTCTTTTTATGTTTATTTTACACGTTGTTTTACACAATATAAATATTTCGAGTTCTTTCCAGAAAATATTACTGAAGGAACAATCATAGAATATATGAGTTACACTTTCAGGTTCAGTTTTACAGAAGGTACATATATTTTTAAAAAAATATAGATTATTATCTAACTTAGATGATTCCATTTGTCTCCCAATTTCAAAATGGGAAACAGATTTATCCAGAAACCTTAATGAAAATGAGTGGATA
>JBAMHX010000004.1:276801-296132 GCA_037177515.1 Pseudomugil tenellus
TATTGTATCTGAAACTTCCGAATCATCTGGCTTTCATTGTATCTGAAACTTTTGAATCATCTGGATTTTATTGTATCGGAAACTTCTGAATCATCTGGCTTTTATTGTATCTGAAACTTCCGAATCATCTGGCTTTCATTGTATCTGAAACTTTTGAATCATCTGGATTTTATTGTATCTGAAACTTCTGAATCATCTGGCTTTTATTGTATCTATCTATGCTTACACTCACAGACATGCAATACTATGATCAACTTCTGTTGTTGTTGTCCACCGAGCCCTGTGTTGTATCACCTAAACTGTATATTCACCATCAACAGAAGCACAGACATATATCTATAAACAGATTTTATTAAAGGATTATTTACAGGTCAATACAGCTTACAAATAGTATATCTTTTACAAGTATATAACTGGAACTTGAGCAGCAAATTACATCTAATAAGAAAGAACAATAAAAATGGAGAAAATAGAGAGGAAAAAAGAGTACTTTCTAGTTTTAAGTATTTAAATATGTAAGAGTAGTTGTCTATCAATGTATACATATTTCAAACAAAAAAATGTAGGAAGGAGAAGAGAATTCAACAACTTGTGTAGATATTCATACAGTGCAAGGGCTTTATGGGATTTGCAATATTTTAAAGCCATTTTTAACAAAATAAATCTTTTTTAAAAGCTAAGAAACAAGGACGTGTTTTCAAAAATCTACATTTGTTAATATTTATACAGTCACTACTATGAACCATTGCTATGAACAGAAGTACCACGGTTTCTGTAGTTTCCGCTATGAGGCTCTAGTTCGCGTGCCTGAAAAATAACAAACCCGTAATGTCCATATATTGACTATTACGGAACGTTTAGTGCAGTTTTAATCGTACTTAAGAATAGATAAAGTCTATGCTACCAGTCACAACTAAAAGCCGAAAAACGTTTTAGAATTTTAACCAGGCATATATTTGGACTACGACTCTAAGAAAAACGGACCGGAAGGTTGCTCACTAGCTAGGAGGACGTGTGTGTATGCAGTTATACAACCGGTAGGTGGGCAGTTCGTGGCGTGCAGGCAGTATTCCTCATAAACAATATTTAGAAGAAGAGTATTTTAGTTTAAAGTGGAACAAAAGGAAATGGACAAGACTCTCACCTTACCGAGCCAGCCTGATAAAACCACCAGAGGTAACGCGTTTACACTGAAAACTCACATTAACCCTTTCCTTTACCTTTAAAATTATTACACATAGCAATATTTTAGAAAATGACTGTGTTTCTCTCGTTAAATTTACTTGGGAATAACTTATTCTGGCAGATTTTTAATGTAACAACTATCTAAATCTTTACTGCTAATTTGCAAATAAGTAATAAATGGTAAATCTTTATCTTTTTTTGTCCGGCGAGGTTGCCGTATTCAATTACAGCTGTTACATGACTGTCATAATTATTTGCTTGAACATAGATGAAAACCTGAATATCCAGCTGGTTACTTCTCCCTGGTGTTCCTGCACAGTATTCTCTGTACAATTCAAGTTGTTGCACGATTATTTAATATTTTAACTTCTGTTTATTGCATATGTTAAATCTGAAACAAGATGTGTTCCGATCAGAGTTATTTTCCCACACCAGAGTTTTTTTTTAGTCATTTCCTACTATTTAAAGACTCCAAACAGATATATTTACCTTCTGTGTGGTTAAAGACATAGTTATTGTAACATGTTTAGTTCCAGAAACATCATGACGTATTATTGATCTACTTACAATATTATAACTTTATTTTATTATTATAACATTATTATTACTTCCTGATTATATCAGGAAGTAATTCATGATACAAGCTGTAAAGGTTAAAAAAACAGAGATGAAATTAGGTTTCTTGTTAAAGGAGTTGTCACACTAACGCTGATCAACACTGCTGTTTGGTTTTATTAATCCTGGAACCAAAGTACCATCATTGTTTTAATCTTACAATGACAACGTGACTGATGCAGTAACGGTGTGATTGGGGGAAATTCCAGCCATATAACTGTACTTCTGTTTATGTATGATGTAGTGACGCTAGTTGAGAACAGTGCGGCCCCCAGCGGGTTGGAACTGGTCAACCCCTACCAGACCAACAGAGTGGGAGATCCCATGGACCTGGTGGCCCTGGCAGAACAAGTGCAGAAGGTTTGAATTCAGCTTTTTCCAAAATGCCACTGAAGACCCCGAAGCTGCTGAAACCTGAAATAAAATGTGAATGTGCTTGCAAGGTTCTGCTAGGACTCCAGTCTGGCAGGTTTTCAATATTTTCCTCCTCCAACACAACTGAAATGAAATGGATTATGCATTATTACCCATTATAGGGATACTGTAGCCATTAGGGGCAATAAACATTTAACTTCCCACAGGCCACACAACACAAGTCTCCATTTGTGTTTTGGAATTGTTAAAACTATAAACTAAACCAGACCAGTTGTTAACGGTTTTTATTTTTTATATTTACATGAATTATAGTATTTACTGTATGCAAACCAGCTTCTCCCACATGTTTAGCGCATCATGTTAGCTTTTGTCTGTTCTTGATTAGCTTCAACTAGTTTAATTTAGCTTGTAGTGAATAGCCAAATAAAGACGCAGGTGGATACGGCAGCATTCTCCAGCTCAGCAAGCATTTCCTGCCAGGGTTTGGATTTTGGTACGTCTGCACCGCAGGCATAGAGCTAGCTTAGCGGTCTAATAATACTGAGGCAAAGTGAGTTTTAGATACACACTATTCTTTCATCAGACTCCAACTTTGTTTCTGGCCTCCTCAGATAGTTTCCAACAATCACAAACTTCTGTTTCAAGAGGAGGAAAAGTAGCACAAAGCAGAGCCCTCTGTGTTTATAGAGGAGGAGCCATAAATCAGAGCCTTGCATGTACACACCAACTAAAGCATGAATCTGGCATAAACACACAAACAGCAAGTAAGGATCCAGTATCAAATACAGCAAGTGGATCAGAACATCTGAAAAAGCTGTATAAAAATCTTATTTTGTTGAACATCTGGGAGTTGAAGTGATGAAACTCCTGCTGCAACTTTGTATCCACACGTTTCTCTGTACAGACGTTGCTGCTGCTGCTCCACATAAAGCCAAAATGGATTCCCCAAAATAACCCAAGTTGAGGATTATGCCCTGCAGCCTCCATCTCTAGTATCAGCCAGGCTACTTTTATTTCTGTTCTTTTGGCCGTGTATATTCCTACAGCCGAATGTGTAGCATGAAAGCATCATTTGACTCGGAGGAATACCCACACACTACAATCTGTCCGAGTTTAACTGGGTTAGAGATGGCGGGTAAACAAAACAGAAATGTCCTTAGTGTGTTGGACATAAATTATTGTTCTGATCATTCTCATTGGTCAAACTTTTCTTTCTGGACAATCTTATGTTGTTTGTATTGTGTGTTTAGGGAGATGATTTCATAAAAGCTAATGCGTGCAACAAACTGACAGTGATCGCAGACCAAATTCGATACCTGCAGGAGCAGGCAAGGAAGGTATGAATATTTCCTGAATCGGATGCACTGATCCTCAGCTCAGCTGCAATTAGAAGCATTCACGTCTCTTCTTTTCTAGACATTGGAAGAAGCTAAAAGAGATGCTGACCTCCACCACGCTGCCTGCAACATTGTGAAGAAGCCAGGCAACATGTATTATCTCTACCAGCGGCCTTCTGGACAGAAATACTTCTCTATCATCTCCCCGAAGGTTGGTGCTTCACTGCTAGACATTGTAATCTAACCTCCCCTACAGGAGCTAAAGACCCAACATGAAACAACACTCCCGCAGGCATGACATTAGTGTTTCATGTTCAAAGTCCACGTATAGTCTGGATAAATGACTAGATGGCTCCACACGACCAGTTCCTGTTGGATCTGGCCAGTTGCAGCTGAACACTCTTTGAGTTTCATGCAGCTTTTCACTTCCAACCGGATGTCAGAGGATCATGAATGATGAGAACATGCTGGTAAAGCACAACTTGTATATAGTTATTTATAATAGTTTGAATCAGTGTCGTGGGCGAGCATTTGCGGTCCTGCCCGCCCTGAACAGAAGCCAAAATGTTGAATATATTATTAGCGTTTTGCTTTTTTCGTTGGAATATCCATCTTCTCTTCAACCTATGATAGGTTGTTGCCAGCTGAGTTTTGAGTCCAGCCCCAGTAACCAAAACCAATGTAAGTCACATAAACGTAACTTCCCGCTTCTCCAGCGACTCCACTCCGTTGTTTCTCATTCGCCACTGGCAGCACGCTCACTTTCAATGGCTTATCGAGTTTGAGAAGATTCGTGAGCAGCGCAGTTCACTCACTCCTCTCTGTCCAGTCTGACATGCAGTGATGGAAATATTTCTGCTCCATAAACAGCGAATATGCGCAAAAAACACAGAACTCCAATGTTTAAGATAGAACACAGAAACAGAGGTGATGAAGATGCTGAATGGTGGAAACAGACGTTACTCTGAGTCCTCTAGAACTGCAGGCTGGTACAGTCTGGACCTGATGAAGAACATGTGGAGCTGGTGGAGGTGTGTAACATTGTGTAATGAGAAAATGTGTAACATTGTGTAATGAGACAGTGTGTAACATTACGTCTGTCTGTTGGTTTAAATTGTGTTGATGTTTAAACAGAAGTTCCTACAATCTTAAAAATAAGGCTTCATGTTTTATTTAAATGTTCAGTAAAAGCTTAAATATGGTTATTAAATAAGTAATGAAATAAAATAATAATAAGATCAGTTACACACATTACCTGCAGAGTAGATCGTCACTTAAGCAGGTGTGAATAAACTAGTCAGTACTTGATTAAAACACTACATGATGCCGTCTCACATCTAGGATGTAAAATGTACATCATGTCCAATTTTTCTTTCTTTGTATCAGTTTACCTTGCAAAGCAAATTATATGAGGCAATAATTGTTAAAATCCATCTTGATGATTCCTCCTTTTAAATGAATAACAAACGGACCAAACATTTTTTGAGTTTTGAGCAGTTGATGAGATTTTCTGGGGTCTATCCTGGAACAGAAGACTCTGCCATATGTCACAGAAACTGTTTTCAAAAAGCATAACAAAACTAAAGGCATTTTATTAAAACATCAAATAAACGAATCAAGTAAAAAGTATATTGAAAATAATGTAAAAGATCAAATTAGATTAATAAATAAATCAAAACTATAAAAAGATAAATATAAAATTATAACTGAAAAGAATTATCAAATGATACATTTAAATAAAATGAGTCTTTCAATCTAAAAATAAAGATTAAAAGCAATAGAAACTCAAAATATTAGATACATTTTAGGTGTTTTAATAGAAACCCTTCAACTTCTTCATCGCTACATTCATTTAAAAATTATTTACATTTTTTTTTTTGCTGTAAATATTTCTTACATATTTTGTTGTCCAGCTTGCAGAATGAAGTAATAAGTTGATTTAAATGTTTAAACATGAGAAACAAACCTGCTCTGTTGTCTTCTCTGTAGGAATGGGGACCCTGCTGCCCTCATTTGTTTATCGGTGGATTCAAACTGCAATATGACATGTCCTGGACCCCCGAGGACGAGGTGGACAAGAGGGACGGAGAGATCGCCGTCATGGACAAACTTCTCAGTCAGCAGACGTCCCTGCCGCCGTACACGGGACCAAACTTTAAAGGCCTCACAGAGTAGAAGATTGTTAAAATAGGATTATAACCAGGCTAAAACATAAAAATGGGTTTATTAAAGGACACTTGTGTGGTGGAGTGAAACTATGATTTATGCAGAGATCCTGGAAAAACCAGTCGGAATTCTTTAATGACTGTTGGCTGCTGTCATGACGTGATGCTGTTTTACACGCATTGGATGGTTGTGCTGAAGCACAGACTCCTGGAGAGACATTTAAACTTAAAAACAGACTTTTCGTAAGCAAAATGAATGTTTAAATTCTGTTTCATCAACCAAAGCTTATGAGAGACAACAACAACTCCACAGTTATTCTTCTAAAGTTGCAAATCATCAGAGAAAAATGATTGGTCTCTAATGACTTCACTGAAATAACTGTTTTATTTGTGTTTGGATAAGGACTGCATTTAAAAAACTGATGGTCAGCACGACACCTCACAGCAAGAAGGTTGCTGGTCCCAGCCGCGGCTGGGGGGACATTTTGTTACGCGTTCTCCCATCTGTCTGGTTTTCTGTTAGATTCATTGATCCTTAGGAACATAAATGATTGTTGGACCAGTGACTCAGCGTCGTATGGGGGGGGGGGGCGGGGGTGGCACATAAATTATTATGCATAGCATACCTAATTTATTGCTTTTATTAATAATTCGCCGGAGCTAAATTAAAAAAGGCTACAAAGTCACATAATATTTTAGTTTAATTGACTTGAATAACTTCTCATAAAAATGATTTGCTCCACCATTCATCCTCATTTTAGGAGAATAAAGTGGTTTTACCATTTTGGGATTTATGTTTTCCTCACAAGGTGGTGCTTTATGAAAAATCTGAATTTCATTTATCTTCGGAAGGATTAGGATTTTCATACTCGGTGTACCTGTTTACATCCCCACGCAGACAACCTGTATCAAATTTCACAATTATTGGATTCACGGTTTCTCCACCAGGTGGTGGTAAAAATATCTGAAACTGTTCGTCTCATTAACAAGAAATCAGCTGCAAATTAAAGGTCATGACCTCAGGATGCATCCTGTCCTGATGTCATACCGGGCTGGTTCCCAGTTTCAACACCAGATGGAGCTTTGTGGCTGAACATGTGCAGCTTTACGCTATTCGAGGATTGAGGAATTCAGGGAGTTTGGGATATACTCCCTGCACGTTCACTGGCATAGGCCTTGTTGATTTATTCACTAGGATTTATTCTACACCTGTCAATCAAAATGTACACCTTGGTGTGTACTTCTATAAGTGTGAATGACAGCGAGCCAAGATGAATAAAGCGGTGTGAATTAACAAACCAAAGGAAATTAAAGAAACTTCTGTACAAATATCCTTTTGCCACTCGGCTCAGTTGATCCAGATATGCGCAGTGACTGGATTCAGTACAGAGCTCATGAGTACATATTTACTTGGCATAACTATTGACAAAGAAATAATCACAATTTAATGATCATCAAAATTAATTTGATATTTTATATATGCCAATGCCAACATGACCAAATCTAAAGAAAACAAGTTCCATGTAAACATTTAATGTGAAGTTTTGTTAAACATCTGCATGATTTAAGCCGTTACTGAATATTTGTTTTCATGTTGTGCTGTTGGCGCTCCTGCAGAAGGTGAAACATAAAGGATGGATTTTCCTGTGTTGGGTCCTGTTTCAGGCGGCGAAGACGTTCTCCACTGTAAAAGCAGAGAAATCCCAGCAGCATGATTTAATCTGTTAGATTACAGACCCATAGCTCTTACATAAGTAACCATTATGTGCCAGAAAAAGCCTCTAACGTGGATACGAGGGTCTCACCCATCACCTACAGCTGCATCCAGTATTTCCACCACAGGTGGTGAGGATGGAGAAAAAAGGTTTGGATCAGTTTAGTTCACCCCAACACAAAACTCTTCACTCCAGTTACTGTCACCACCATTAAATCTTTATGCATCTTGGTCTGATTAAATGTGGAAATTTGAACAAGTTTGCAACATCCTAGAGACTATGGTAATGAGACCTTCTCCTCAGTGTGCGACAAACAGAAGAACTGATAATGGACTTCCGTCAGAAAGGCCCTTATCTCCAGCTCACTAACATTAGGGGGACTGTGGAGCAGAGAGTGGACTGCCACCGGTTCCTTGGCCTCCAGGTGGCAAAAAAACCTAAACTCGACCTCAAACCTCACTGCACTCACAAAGGACATCTCAGTCCGGTGCTGGACGACCACCCAGGCCGAGGAAGGCTCTTCAGAGTTTTATATAAACTGCACAGAATCATTAACACATAGCTTTCCTCCAGGAGCATGACATACATACAACAGACATGTACTATCCAGCGCACACAGTTTTCTTCCCTGCCACAAGCTAACTGATAGCATCTGTAAACAACCTCAGCCACCAACAGATAGTTTTCTTTCTGTGAGCTGCTGACGCTCAGAGATGATTCCACATAGAAAGCAGTAATTCATGGACTTATTTGTGGAATTAAATTATCATGACCTAATATAGCCAATTTATGACCCTCTCATATGGTAAAAACCGATTTGGCTAGCTGGATGTGATGTTAGCGTTGGAGAAGGCACAAACATCTTGTGGAAAAAATTACCTTTGTGAAAGGTTTTTTGCTACTAATGGAAAATAATATTGAATTTCACACTCCTTTTAATTTTATGCCGACATGATTGAAGGACAAAGTTCATTTTAAAAACCTCACATTTTCGGCTAAAAACGAGGAGAAGTTGCGGTGGTCAGCTGATGGCTACTTTCTGTGGCGACGTGGTCAGCTGACGGCGACTTCCTGTGGCGACGTGGTCAGCTGACGGCGACTTCCTGTGGCGACGTGGTCAGCTGACGGCTACTTCCTGTGGCGACGTGGTCAGCTGACGGCTACTTCCTGTGGCGATGTGATCAGCTGACGGCTACTTCCTGTGGTGACGTGGTCAGCTGATGGCGACTTCCTGTGGACGTGTGATTGTCAGCAGGTGCAAGTTTATGTGAGGCAGAAGCTGCCAGTTGTTGGTGACAATGTTAAAATGCACAGCGTCATCTTTTGGCTGAATCTTGACCAAGACGTGAGACCGCGGCGGGAGGAAGAAAAGGACACATAACTCTTCTTTCTGAGACACATCCGATACCATGAAAGGGAGGAAATGTTTGGTCACCAGCGTTGCCAGAGCAGCTTCCTGTAGTTGGCAGCAGAACAGACTGACAGCAGCTTCTGAGGTCTCAGAGCACATTTCATCCCATAATCCTTGGAACACCTTCAGTCTGCTGGCTGGAGTCCAGGTGTGCGGCACGGGCAGCGGCAGAAACACCTGCGGGAATGCCACCCGGATGTCTGGCAGGGCAGCGTACCAAGTAAGCCCGTCTGCAGTGGTGAAGACGGCACTGACATGAAGGGTTGTTGGGTAGGGTTGTCTGGGCTTCAGTTTCAGGGTCACCGCAGGTGACGGCCTTTTTCTGAACACACACGGGACGCTGATGTCCTGCAGGTCTTCGTAGTGATCATCCGTGAGCTTGAAGTGGAGGCGGACACTAAAGAGGCGATCAAAACGCGGGTCGCAGTCCTCACTGTGTATCAGCTGGTAGGTGAGGGTTATTTCTGAAGCAAAGTCGGGGTCACTGAGCTGGTCTCTGTAGGTCTGCACCGCTGCTTTGTCCTCTTCCTCAATCTGATTCTGGTCCCCATCTTCAGCTCGCCACTCAGAACACGCCTCCACCAGCTGTAATATGGTTTTCTCTGTGTGGTGGACCGTCAGGACGCCAGTCAGCCCCTCGCTTTCAGCCATGAGGCACGACAACATTCGCCTCTTGACCTGATGCCTGCCTTCACCCACACCCGGCGCAAGCACGGCTGCCAGCTTCTCCCGGGACAGCGTGGTGAGGAGGCTGTAGTAGAGGCGGGCGTGATCCTGGATGTCCGTGTCGCCATAGTGACAGGCAAGATGCAGCAGAACGTCGGCGAGCGGGAGGAGCAGCGAGTCCAGGCTGGGATGGATGAGCAGGCGGCGGCAGACGGCCAGCATGCCGTTTCCCCGACGCCAGTCGCCACCCGAGACAGTAGACCGTGTGAGGACGCCGGACAAGAAGCTGAGGGTGCTACGCTGGGAGATCTGGCTTTCCTCCGCCACCCGGGCCAGCATCTTCAGGTGCCAGCTCAGGTCTGGCTGGGTCAGCTGTGCCAGCGGTACATCAGTGATCCCCCTCTGGAGGCTCTTCAAGAAGTCCAGAGTCCAACTGGAATGGGAGAGTCTGTCCTGAGTCTGGTCTGCCATGTTGATGAGGTAGGGGGCCAGGGGGGTGTGACGCATGTAGAGCCGACACAGCTGATCGCTCAGGCTGGCGGCGTAGCGCTCCAGATGGTAGAAACGCAGAAGGAAAAGGAAAGCAGCTCTGAAAAAGGTCACAACGATCTCTCTGCCACCGCCGCTGTCCACGCTGTGCAGCAGAGAAGCGAGAAGTTCAGAGAGGAACGCCAGACCCCGACCCTCCTCTTCCTCCTCTTCCAGGTAAACCAGAGACAGCAGGTTGAGCCGCGTTAGAAGGGTGGCGCTGTCGTTGAACACGGTGGGCAGCAGAACCGAGGCAAGCTGCGGTGTCAGCAGCACGGGCAGTCCCTCGTCGCCGTCTCCGTAGCCGATTGGACGATTCTCTGGGAAGTGCAAGATGGAGTCCGTGTAGAAAAGCTTCTCAGACACAGCAGAGAGTGGATGCTGGGCGAGGACAAGCACACGCTTCAGGAGGAAGGCCTCATCCTCAGAGCTGAACAGGCTGTCGGTGAAGGCACACTTCATCAGCAGGGTGATGTGAAAGAGACAAATCTGGTGGCAAGAAGAAGAAGATTTACACTCAACATACTTGTTGGATCTAGTTTCTCACCATTTACTCGCATCATCCTCACATTTACTGTTACGTATTCATATATGATTAGTCTAGGTTTAATTATTTTGTTATGTTTTAGAGTAGTTTCTTTTTGCCCTTTTTTTACTCTTATTTTCTTTTAATCTCACATACTGTTCAAAACTTATTTGGACAGAATTTCTAGGAAAAGTCGAAGCATTTGAGAGGATCTGGTTTGTTGGCGTCAGCAGCAGGTCTCTGCGTTTTGCAGCTGATGTGGTTCTGCCGGCCTACTCTGGTTGTGATGCTCAGCTCTCGCTCATGGATTTGCAGGATGTGGATGGGATGAAAATCCGCACCCCCAAATCTAGAACTATGGCGCTCAGATTGAAAAAAAAAGTGGAATGAAGTTCTGCTTTAGATGGAGGAGTTCTTGTATGTTGGGGGGTCTTGCTAAGGAATGAGGAAAGGAGGTCAATAGGAGAATCAGTGCTACATCAGTCTGTGAAAAAGGAGGTGAACTGGAAGCAGAAGCCATAGATATACTCTCCATTTATGTTCCTGACATCATCTCTGATCACTAGCTGAGGGTAGCGACCCAAGGAACCAGATCATGAACCCAAGGTGCTGAAATAACGTTCTTCCTCGGGGTGTCTGGATTCTAATAGAAGCCGAGTCATTCAGGAGGAGATCAGAGTAGAACTGCTCCTCCTCATTCAGATGAGCTCAGAATGAGTCCTGGGCCTCCCTGGCTTTTTGGACATGTCCCACAAGAAGGAGATCCTGGAGATGCTGGAGGACTGCGTTTGTCAACCCTGTAGGCTTTAACACACCTGAATAAAATAAATGCTCGTTAACAGGCTGACTTTAATTGAAACATGTATGCGTCTCAGCAGGACTGGGAATCATCAGGACCTGCCACAATGAACTGGCAAAAGTGTCTGGAAAGAGGAAAGTCTGTACTTCCCTGCTTGAGGCCTCACAACCTGAACTGATCCATAACAAAGAAATGAAGATATCTTCTTTCAAGCAGTAACATCATGTGATTCTTCACAATTTCACTTTTGTGAATCCAGAGATGTATTCATTAGGCTACTGAAGGCGGATAGAATGACCTGCTGGTGAATATAAATGAGCTGAATATCTGCAACTGTTTTACACAACTCCAGCTAACTGAATTTGATGCCTTTTTTCTGTTTGCAATAAAGTTTTTCTACAAAAATAACATGAAAAAAATCTAAAAAAAAAAAAAAAAAAGAAATGATGGGAAAAGCTTTACTGATTTTAATCTGATATAACAGATTAATGAGGGACTCGAGTCAAAACCAGCTGCGATCGCATACAAGCTGAAAGCATCTGTAACTCACAGCATCCCTCCATTCTAACATTTTTAATCTTGTTTTACACAAACCTCGCTGGTTCCCAACAGTCGCAGCAGCTGAGCTCGGAATATGGCAGGAGGGATCCCCGGCACCATGGTAACCACCTCTGTCAGCCTGAATAACATCCTGGCCTGACACAGAGGAGTGAGGAGGTAGGACTCCTCCAGCAGGGAGGACAGGACTGATCGCAGCTCTTTACAGTCAGGTCCGGTGTGGAGGGTTGGCACCGTGCCCATCTGACCCCGTATGAGAGACAACAACGGGGACGTGTCTTTCCTCAGTGGACCAGAGTCCTGATCTGCTTCCCACGCAAGTGAGGCGTTTCCTCCCAAAAGAGCTTTCAGATGCTCAGCACCTGCCTCGGTTTGCTGAGTCAGCTGATAAACTGCATTCCTCAAGACCAGAGTATGAAGTCCGGCAAAGGCCTGGTGGAGCCTGCAGGTTTCCTGCTGCCGGAGCCCACTGATGAGCTCCAGGCGCTGAGAGAGAAGGCCGGGGCAACACGCCTCCGTCTCCTGCAGGCATTCACACGCTGTGGCCCGGAGAAAACGCTGCGCGCTATCACCATGAATGTCACTGCTGTCCTGGGATATCTGAAGAAGCAGGTCCAGGAAGTCCAGGAATGCAGGGGAGCGGCTGCTGGCATAGGACGAGCACAAGAGGACGGAAGTGAGGGCCACAAGGAGCTGACAACGGAACTGGAGACACTTGGGAGGAGACTGAGCGAAGACTGACATGAGCTCCAGAGCCGTTTCCTCACCCACAGAGTCCAAGGGACACAGCAGAGAAGGATATTCACATAGCGGAGACAGTAGAATGACCTGGAGGGGGACAGAAGACACAGACAAATCAGAAACACCTCCTAGAATAATAAAAAAGTATTTGCAAAGATCTGGTTTATATTTTCCAGAAATACATCTCATATGAGCCCATAAATAAAAAAATAACTATCAACTTCACCTGTCCAGCTTCCGGTTAAGAAAAATATGTGACTATTCAATCACGTGGCAGCATGTGGACATGCAGCAGAAGATCACACTGAGTGCCACTCAGTGGCGAAGAACAAGAGGCTACAATTCACAAAACTGGACAACAGTACATGGAAAAGCATTTCTGCTCAGATGAGTCTATCAGCTCCACATTCAGATAGTAGGATCAGAATCAGCTGGAAAGCTCGTAAAAGCGTGGGGCCATCGTGCTCTGGATCAACGGTTCAGGCGGCTATTTTCTGGTCCCATTCATACCACTTAGTAATAACATGGTTTAACCGCCACAGCCCGAGTATCGCTGCTGATCATTCCTTTACGACCAGTGTAGCATCTTCTGATGGATACTCCTAGCAGGGTGATGCATCATGTCACAACGCTTGTATCATCTCTAACAGCATGATGATGAGGTCACATCGGCAAACTCTGGTCTCCGACAGCTGCAATCTTAAAAGTCTTGCCTTTCCCTGAAGGCATCACACCGTACTCAGATCAAGACTCGTGCGGAGACTGACATCAAATCTGCACAAGTCTGTTATTAAATCTGACATTGTTTCACCTGAATCCAATTAATGTCTCGTTACAAGGCCTCTACAGAGCTGCATGACATACAGATGGACCAAATCAGATATTTGATTCAGGTGTGGTCGTAGGACTTTTAGGACTTAGGCAGCCCAGTTTTAGATATTTCCATATGTGAAAATATCTGCCTGAGAAGAGAGATTTATTAACGGGGTTGCAAATAAAGTGAGATGAGCTGATTTAATCTGAATCAGAGGTGTTAAATAAAGCATTTAAAACATCCAGGAGGACCTTGGGGTTACTTATAAAGCTGAGTAATCTGCAGCAACTGTTAGATACTTTGTGTCAATATGGAGATAAATGTGTTTTGAAAGGTTCCAGCTTGATCAACTCATCTTTGCAGGAATTAAACACAGGGTCATATTAAGTGGAAGGGGGGCGTGTTTCTGAATATAATTCAGAAATTTTCATTTACTGAATATGGTTTCCAAAGTTGTCTTGAATTTGCTCGTGTACGTGCTGGTGGTCTCCTGAGACTTGATGCATGATGAGACATCTTTAGGACGCCGACTGTCACGCTAGATCCTCGTGTGACATAAGAGCTCAAATAATAGCGATATATCTTCTATAAAATAGTTGTATTATTATCATTATTACCTTTACACCGTAGCTTTCTCTGTCATCTCGGAGCTCCCGGAGCAGCTCGGCCAGGAAGGTTTCCACAGTTGTCCCGGAGAGGAAGCAGCACGGACTGAAGAAGAATGCAGAAAGCCTCTCCGTCCATGTTGTCGCCATTTTGGCTTAAATCCCAAACTATGCCAGCCGAAAAGGGTTTGTCATAATATTTACTTTTTAAGCCTTTTTAAACATTTTTGGCCTTCTACATATGACTTTACCAACATCAGCTGTTCCGACACATTTCCGGATTGTGTCACGTGAATATTAAGTACAGACAGCTCTCTCTGTTAGGCGGAGGATGAACTGCAGGCTGCTGATATTACTCTTTACATTCTCATACAGCTAAACCTGAGCACTAAAGGCGGTGTCTAAATGCGGTAGTAACAAAATTCAATATGAATTTACAAGCCGAAGTAGTGCAGGAGAGTGATTTCAGTGGCTTCTCTGATTCTTCAGCCTCCACTACTTTATATGTTAATCTGGCTGTGAACATGTATCGAAGCAGAGATCCTACAGTTGCTCTTACTACTTTCAGAATGGATAATAAAGGTTACGATCACTTAGGAAAGGGATAGATGCACTTCGCTGAATCTCAGGATGCTTTATAAAACATGCTACCACATACACAATATTGACAGTAATGGAGAATTCAACTTGCTCAGGCTTAATAAGGTGCTTGCAATACTATGAAAGCTACTCTGACCTCTAACATAAAACGAATAAAGTTTTGGAAATCAATATGTGTGTAATGCACATAGTGTATTAAACCTTATTTTCAGAGAAAGACTTACAGCAAAAGTTATGTGTTTTTCTTTTTTTTTCTTCTCGATGCTAGATTATTTTTGCATGTCTTCAGCTATTTCTAAATTAGTTACTTTTTATGATCATAATAAGGCAACATATGGGCCAGTACAGCCTCAGCAGCAAGCATGCTGTCAATTTTTGGGAATGTAGGAACATGTAGTGATAAGTATGTCTTGCTTCTACAAGGGGCAGAGAGAATTGAGCAGAAGAGCTGAAAAATTAAACTGCACACTCTTTTTTTTTCTCCATCTTTATTGTACATTTTCGGTCATACAATAAGCAACAAACAGTGAAAAAAAATTAAACAAATTTCACTGAGGTATCAATAGAAGGTCGTAATAAAATAAAATAACATTAACATACATACAGAGGGGTACATGACACAAAAGAAAATCAAAAAGTCAAAAGGACAAATTCAGGGCTTTATAAATGTCCAGGGCTTTTATAGCTTTTTTGTTTTTATACCTTGCAAATATTTAAAATAAAGGACCATTTCAATTTTAAATTCCTGTATCCTTGGTTTTTTCTTGGACCACTTGCATTTATGTACGAAAAATTGACCAAATAATATAAAAATATTCTAAATAAAAATTCTCTCTCTTTCGATCTCACAATTCTCATAAAAATATTATATCTTTTTTCTTTAGCTGCACTTTTTTTCTGTAAGACATATTAAAAAGGAACTCAATTTCTAGCCAAAAAAAGCGTACACAGATGGATTCATAAAAAAGATGACCAATAGACTCAGAAGAAACATTACAAAAGGAACAATTCTCACTGATTCTAAATCTTTTCAGTAACAGTTGGTTGGATGGATAAATCAAATGCATAATCTTAAAAGAAATCTCTTTTACTTTATTTGTGACACAGTACTTATCATAATAGTTCCAGGCAGTTTTCCAGTTAATATTTCTAAATTCAATGTTCCATTTATGTTTAGCTGCAGGAGTTGTAAACGTTTGACACATTGTCCTAAATAGTTTGTTTGAAACTTTTTTGTCTGTGATGTTTAGACCATTGATCGTCACATTCATATTATGACTAACATTAATATCGGTGGAATGGTAACCATGCATCAGTTTTAACAAACCTGAAGGAATGGCATTAAAGACAGTATGCAGTTCTTTTTCAGAAACTGAGAAATTATATTTCCTTCTGAATTCTTCAAATGAGTACAAGTTACCATTAACATCGAGTAACTGTGACACCAATAAAATGTTATTATTAACCCAACTGTCTAAGTATAAAGATTTCTTTTTGCATGTAATGTCTTTGTTGTTCCAAATCATACATTTGTGTGGAGAAAAATTGTGTTTATAGATAATCAACCAGGATAACAATATTTGTCAATGAAAAAAGGAATCTTTTGCACATCAAAATTACAGTTAAGAAGAAACTCAATTCCACACAGTTTATCAAATAAGAGATTTGGGATATAAAACCATACTTTATTTTTGTTTTGAATATAATTTTTTTATCCACTTGGCTTTTAAAATTATAAACTGCACACTCTTATCCACCACCTTCCTAACACCGGGTGTCGCAGTGACACCAGAGGCCTGTAGTACGAAGTGTGATTAACTTGGCCACACTTATCTTCATTCTCTGGATACACTCAGCCAAACATTGAGGAACTGGGATGAGCTGTACTACGAAGCTCAACTTGCTAAGTCAACCCAGAACTTTCCACTTATGATAAATGTGCGTTCACATAAAAGTGGAGGTGCTCGGAGGTTCTGAGTCAGTCGCAAACATGGACAAACCCAGAGCAGTGTATTTTACCATGGAGGAGCAGACTATCCTTTTCCACAAATATGCAGAATTTTAAATTATGCAATATAAGCAAAAGTAAAACTTGCTGGAGCAAAAGCAGGAAGGGATGCTGGCAGAAAATAGCCGTTAATGTGGAAGTTAATCAGATTATCTGATATTTATTAATGGGAGAATATAAACTGGCGGCACTCAGATCACTGAATTACAGTACAAACATACTGGGAAGGTTTTATCTACGTCATATTTCCCAGTTCTTTAAATGATCGGCTCCCATGTGAGCTTCTTATATTTATCAATGTTACCATGAAAGCACTGATAGTTGGTTTATAACTCGATGTATTTTTGCTATGTGTGGAAACAATTACCCACCATTATAAACCTCTGTTTTAGATGCAATTCCAGTGGAGCTAAAATAATATGGGAGCAAGTAAGGATCAAAAGTAAAAACATAATTCAGAGTCTTAAGTACAGTTTTGAGAATTAAGTAAAGGAAAAGAGTTGACATTAACTTAGAGTCTTTCAGATTAATTTGAACCACCTTTATTTATAAAACACAATGCCTAGTGTGGATGAGCTAGTGACCTTGTACTTTAGAGTGGGCTTCATCAACAAGGATATTCTGGAGGAATGCTGGAGCACATAAACACAGCATTATAATAAGTATCAAGTAAGTATATCAAGTATTCATACTTTCAAGAAACTTTATTCTTGACATTTCAAGTTTATTCTCATGAGGAAAGGAAAAAATATCCTCCACAAATGTCTTTTTTCGGTGTGGCTCTAATACTCCGTCGTATAATCACCATACGTCTGCATTAGAACTTATAATTCCAGCGAGGAAAGAACGGAGACCTTTTTTTCATGCGGTTGTCATGGTGACTCGTTACTAGGTTCCATTGATGATGCTTTCTAAAGTCTTGTCGCTCATGTGTAACTCGGGGTGAACTAACTCTGCGTTAATAAAACTAACTCAGAACAGCTGTTGTGAAACGGAAAACTGAGTTTTGCATCTCAGAGATTGTCAACTCTGAGTTAATAGCTTAAACTCAGGGTTTCTGTCTCTTTGTGACACCGACCCCTGGACATACTGGAGCAGTTTGTATAATGTTTGTATGTTGACGGGAAGCGCTAGATCAGGAGTGCCCAAGTTCGGTCCTCGAGATCTACCATCCTGCAACTTTTAGATGTATTCCTTTTCCAACACACCTGAATCAAATGGCTTAATTCCCTCTTCTGTATGACATCCAGCTCTGCGGAGGCCTGGTAACGATCCATTACTTTGATTCACGTGTGTTGGACCTGAAATCGCCCAGGAGGACGAGGGACTCCTTCCAGGGCCTCCAAAAAGGTAGGGTACTCTGAATTGCCGCTCGGTGCATAAGCACAAATGGCAATCAGGACCCGTCCCCCCACCTGAAGGCAGAGGGAAACTACCCTCTCGTCCACCGGGGTGAACCCCAGTGTACAGGCACCAAGACTGGAGGCAAGACGACGACGTCACCAGATTTGTGCTGTGAGTTTATTACTCATTATTAGCCATAACCCGAGCAGCAGGTAAAAGGCTGCTTCACCACCTTCCATTTTGTCTCTGTCTTCTTCTGTGGTATTTCTGCGAACGTTTTTGTTTATTTGGTTATTATACAAATTAAACAAATCTCGGAGAACGTGTTATTTTGTTGCCTCCTGCCTCTATCAGATGATATTGGTCACTTTCTTTCGGTAAAGGAATGCGCCGGGGGAACCTTCCCACAACAGAGCGAATGGACTCAGATTGGATTTGCAATGGAAAAGCATTCCAACATAGTAGAGTGC
This sequence comes from Pseudomugil tenellus, assembly GCA_037177515.1. NCBI lineage: Eukaryota > Metazoa > Chordata > Actinopteri > Atheriniformes > Pseudomugilidae > Pseudomugil > Pseudomugil tenellus. The sequence goes on from JBAMHX010000004.1 coordinate 295,264, forward strand.
TCCCCGGCCGGTGGAGTACAGTGGCCTAAGTGATAATGGAAAAACGCCTTTAGAGACAGGAGTCTGACTCCTGTTAGCCAACCACAGTTTAAACTACCTCTTGCTTGTTAATTACACAACTAATTAACTAAAACACTATTCTTGTTAAACATTTTTGACATCTTTTAGAATAGATAGATATATACTTTATTCATCCCTTGGTGGAAATTCTTATCCAGTACAGCCAAAACCAAACAGGAATTGATAATACTGAGGTGCTACTACCGAGCCGTACATTTTAAACGTCAAAGGATAGCAATGACCGTGAACACCACTGAACCCTGCACAAAATTACATTTAGATAACAAATTGGTAATATAAACCTTATGCTAAAATACTGTAACCAGCTTGTTGTATGTTGTTTATTCAAGTAATTATCCCCAAATTTTACAAAAACACAGAGATATATTTTAAAAAAAATAGAGAAAATTCCTCCCAAGCCCGGACTCCTGAATCTGCGGTCTCCGGGCTGACCTCTCGAGCCCGGACTCCTGACTTTTGTCTTGTCAAATTGCTACACCTTTACATTAGAGGCTAAGAGTAGCACAGGGACTCCATTCAAATTCAGCCCAGTAGAGCCTTATGTCATCATGAATTCACCCGCTTTTTGGGTCTCCAGCCCCTTCATAGCATGTAAACCAACCACCATTTTCACTTTTTGTCCAATTGTAATACCTTTCTATAGGCCTATTGAAAGTAAATGTAAAGTGGACAACTTGTCCACTCCGCATTCACTCCAATGTCAATGGCTTCGGGGCTTCCGGGAGGGGGGGGGGGGGGGGAGGGGGGGGGGGGGGGGGGGGGGGGGGGGGGGGGGGGGGGGGGGGGGG
>JBAMHX010000004.1:316612-331499 GCA_037177515.1 Pseudomugil tenellus
CTCTCTCTCATACACATACCCACAGACACACACACACACGCATACACACATTCCTCCACACAAATACGCACACACACGCACAAAAAAATGATTTTTTAATGAATGTAAATTTAGATATAACCAAGAGATGGTTTGTCCTTTTTAGAAATATCAACATAAGAAAGTCATGCCTCAACTGTGGCATTATATATCATTACCAGGAGTGGGAGGATGGCATTCCCAAATTTGATGACCATATAATCTTGTCGCTGCACCTGTGCCTCATAGTAAGAAATGCTTACATGTAAGAATATTCTGAACATTTTGCATGCTTGGAAAATGTTGATTTTAATAAAACTTCTATAATTTCCAATAGAATTGCATTACTCCTGTCCTGTTACTTTATTTCAGACACACGTGGCTGTCAGTCCAGTAATAGAAATAATTAAGACTACAGAGAAGGTGTCCTTTGCCAACAAGGAAAGGATACTTCATGCATATCTTCCTTTTGAGGCCCTCACAAACCATGACTAGTTGTGTGTCATGTGGATACAGTCCAGAAGTCGTCGTAATGGATCTTCACAAAAAAGGTGTCTTAAATATGCCAGCTTTTATTTTTTGTTATTTATCTACATAATCCTTTTAAACCTGCTCATCTCAAAATTATATCTGATGAACATATTATAAATAGTACCCCTAAAAACAGAGACAAATTTAGTTATGTATTTTATGAAAATGACATACTTGGATTTTTTTTTTTTTTAGATATTAACTACTAACTGTTGCTTTAACAGTGAGTGAAATCCAAAGCCCCCCGGATGAGTATGACGGTCATGTGGATATAACAGAGTTCTGGGATGCTGTGGTCAGAGAGATGACAAGTTGTGGTTTGATACCAGGTAAGCCAGGCTCAAATACACAACAAAGTGTCATGTTTTTTGCATTTTCTGGCGCTAAAAATGGACCAATGACCAATAAAACTCATGTCATTTGATCCCAAAGCTGGTAGAAAGAACCCTTTTTGTTGTGCCCCCAAGCTATCATCACTGGTCACCATGGATTGGTCCACATACCAGAAGGTCAAATTCAGTCTTGAACACTGAATACGAAAAAAGGGCACTGATTGAGGCCCAAGCAGGATCAGCCCAGGGAATGGGAGCGAAAATCACCCTCTCACTCCCCCTACCTATTAATGATTGTGAGGTGTGCTGTCTGTAGCTAAAATTGGTGGGCACAGACCACTTCATGCTGAGGGCAAGGCAACCTACATTCCATGGCCCACCCCTCAAGAGCTGTATGTTTGCTATCTGTAGTAGTTGTGTTTAGCTTAAAGTGCGATTAAAACTGAGAGGCGATCAGGTACCCACTGCAGCAACAAGGGCCAACTTAATGGTCCCCATTACCACACCCAGCAAACGTAACCGCCCCCCATGTCCCTACTTATGTGTGCGCTGGTGAGTGGGAAGAGTGAGGAGCCCAGCTTTTTTTTGTTTGTTTTTTTACCTTAAAATCCTCCTGCGTGTCTCAGGGGCTGCACTTTTCTACTGTTAAATCTTTTCTTTCAAAAATATAAATCTTTTGCAGTATTCTTGCAAATCTTTTTTTTTTCTGCTTGAAAAAATTATTTTATGGTAATTACTTACCCAGGTACTGTTTTTTAAAGAGTCTTCCTTTGTCTTTCACTAGCTGTCCCAGGTCCTGGATAGGACCAAGGGTCCAATAGACCACATGGCAATGGTGGACAACACTATTTTGACTCGTTCCGACTTTTGGAGCCTGGGTTTAGAACAGGATGTTGATGGGATGGTAGACATAGACTTAGGCATAGGCTTGTGATAATGTAAAAAAAAATATAGTGCTTTGAAATACTAACCTTGTGTTGATGTACTCCACTAGAACCTCAACAGTTGTCTCAAGGTTATTGAGAAGGTAGTTTAGGTCTTTTAAGAATTCAAATTATTCTCTTTTTTTATTGTGGCTGTGTCAATGAAATGATCTCACTTTCTCCATCACAGAGAGTGGAGCATGTTTTTGCTGTAAACAGTCATATGACAGCCTGTTGGTTCCCACCATTTTAAGCAAACCCCATGGACCACCTGGCAGTAATTTACATTTTGAGTGTTTTAAATCTAATTTTGAATTGGATTTTTTAATCATGTTTTGCTATTATCATATTTTTACAGGACAATACCGCCAGTCTGCAATGGATCACAATCCCTGTTTTTGTTCCCCGACACTGGATCCTCTGTGTAAGTACATATATAATTTCCTGAATTCTTTATGCAAAGAAACAACAACAAATAAATTGATGTACTTTTAACATATAACAGCTACTGAGGTCGCAGGCCAGAGAGATTTTCTTTCTAGATCCCCTAAATGGCAGCAGTTGGAGAAGTGAGAGTAAAACATGTCTATTCAGGTTTCTAGAGTGCCTGGCATTGTCTCATCTGGACAGTGGTAGTTCAGTTTTTAACCACTTGTCCTTTTTTTAATTGTTTGTTTTGATCTATGGTTCTGTGTTAATTGATTTAATAAAAATGAAAAAAAATATTTATTCTATTTTTACTCTTTGAACTGATGGAAGCAGAACCTGTTTGAGTTGGGCAGTTTTGTTTGAGCCCAATTACAAATATTTCTTAAGTTCCCACCTTTTCCTTTGTTGGCTTCAATTGTGTTTCTAGTGCACATGCATGAAAATGCTGCAGTTTTATTTCTTTATGTTACTGTGTTTTTTGCAGTCACATTGCACACTTGCTCTCCCCTGGACCCTGGAGAACACTTGACAGAAATGATGTTCTGGTTTGATATATGTCATTGCATTTCATCAGCTTAGGTTTTTTATTTGCTTATTATCCTTTTAATCAGAACATTTTCACCCCCCAGGGTCTGGCAAAGTAAGGGTGCTCAAACAACTGTGGCATATTTTATATAATGGTAAGACCAGAGGCCTGTCCTAGGAAGTGTGATTAACTCAGCCGGAACTTATCTCCGTTCTCTGAATTGACTCAGCCAAACATTGAGGATCTGGGATAAGCTGTACTGCAAAGCTGGCTATCATTTTGCTCACCCCATCTATACCTTTCCACTGAAGAAACGTGCGCGTTCACATAAAAGAGGTGGTGCTCAGATGTTCTGACCAATTGCAAACATGGACAAAGAGAGCATCGTAATTTACCATGGAGGAGCAGACCATCATTCTCCACAAATATGAAGAATTTAAAAATGCAATATAAGCAAAATGAAAGAAACATTGTTGCCGCAAAAGCAGGGAGGAATGATGACAGAACATAGCATCTCTGTTAATGCGGAAGTTCGTCAAATCATCCGATATAAATTAATGTGACTATATAAGCTGGCAGCGCTCTGATCAATGTATGACAGTACAAACATTACTGGGAATGCTTCATCTACGTCATGCTTCCCAGTTCTTTAAATGATCCGCTACTGTTTGAGTGTGTTACAATGAAAGCATAGATAGTTGTTCCATAACTCAATGTACTGTATGCATGTCGTGTGGAAACAAGTACTAATATGAAATACTACAGATGTTTTGAAAATATACTAACATGTCCTGTTTTTACTTTCAGTACGCTTTGTACATTGTCATGGGGGCCAAATGAGATTTCAGTGAGGTATGTGTAAATTGTTTGGCTAAGTTTGTGCCTAAGGTACTTTTGGGTGCTGGCACAAATTGACCTATTGTGTATTTATTTCTTCAAAGTAAAACATGTTGCAGATAAGAAGATGGTGGTGTCTTCTTCTCATAACCAACTTTCCAATGCCGTAAATGCTTTTTATAGGATCCCACTTTTGAAATACTTTTTAAAACTACATGTTTTCTGAAAACCTTTAATGTTTTACTTGTATACATTCATTGTCATTGAATCACCAAGGTCTGAAGAAGACATACTGCAGGCCAGAAAAAGGCGTTGAGAGGAGGGGAAACTACACGTAAGAGCAAGCCACGTTTTTAAGCACTTGCTTGAAGACTATTGTTAATCCCTCTGTAAATTTCAGCATGTAGAAGACGCTCCAATGAAAAAGATGCATTCTGAATCCATCTATTGACGGTAGAATTGTTGTACACACATACATAAATTGTTTTTCCCTGTACACTTTTATGTGTTAGATTATCTTGGTAACTTAAAATAAGTTTAAGAGGTGGAATGTCTAAGATTTTCTTTTTTTGGTGTAATTAATCTATTCTTTTCCCTCTGTAGGTGAAGGTGATATGAAGACAAACAGTGTGTCAAGGAAGAATCTATGTAGCCTTCTTACCACACTGTTTTGCAATCCCTAGTATTTACTTTGAGAATAAACTTTTCTATTTACACAGGAAGAACATGCTTTACCGCATGACACCATAAAGGCAGCCAAATAGTGTGGGTAACAGATATTTCAAGGGAAATATTCTCTGACTGATGTTACAAAGATGGATGAAGAAGCACAAAAAGAAATGCTCGAGGGACTCAAAAACTGTGACTCGAGTGAAGAAAGAGTCCTGGAGCTAAGGGAGCCCTTCATCTTCTCTTTTCAGTTTAAAGAGGACTATGAGGCATTTTGTGCAGAAATCTGTGATGTACAGAAGTTGAAGGTGTGTGTGTGGGTTTTGTGGAGCATTAATGTTAATGTTATTGTTCTGCCAACTAGAGAATGCCCAAAAAAATACATTATAGAGGTTAAATTTAAGTCTCTTGAACAATCAGTCAGTTATAAACTATATCAAACAAGAAATAAAAACATTTTTACAGGAAAATGATGATGGTCAAGTTTACCTATCGATATTGTGGGACTCACTAAAACCTGTCATTCGAGGAAAACGTATTGCTAAGTCATAAAAACTAACAAAACAAAAATGAGTTGTAACAGAAGTTAAAAAAAGAATAAAAAAAAAAAGATCAAGAAAATCAATTCAAATTAAAAAAAGGATCAAGAAACCAAAAGAAAATGCATATTAAAATCCAAAAATATTTGGATCAAGAAGTTGGGAAAAAAAGCTAGATATATACTAAACCCGTAGACTACTTAAACATCAAGCAGATACTACAATTCTAAAAATAAGAAATCCCATTACACAAATACTACAAATAGAACCTAAAGAAATAGAACACATATACACAATTATTATAAAGCTATACTCACATGAGGGCATTTCTGATAAGGAATTAATAAGAACATTCTAAGAAATGAGACCGTCCTTGCATAGGGGAAATACAAAACAAAAGATTTTCAGCTGCAGTTACTTTAAAAGAAGTAGATAAGGCAGTAAGTGGATTAAAAACAAATGAGACCCCAGGTAGCAATAGATTCCCCACGGAATGGAATCAAGGTTTTTAAAGAAGAGCTGAAGCCACTACTGAAGTCCTGCACATTGAACCAATGGCTCAGGTGATAGGGCAACATGCTGCTCTCAAGGGAATCATGATAGGCAAACCAGAGCAAAAGATAGGACTGTTTGCAGATGATGTACTGGTGTATCTTGCAGACATCAATACGTCCCCACCAAGACTGGTAAATCTCTTACAAGAGTTTAATTCCATAGCCAGATATAAGTTAAACATTTTTTAAACTCAAATACCACTTTTCAATTACATTCCCTCTGTATAAATCACAAATAAATACTGTCTCAAGTGGGATGCCAAAAAAAATACCTAGAAGTATTTCTATCTAAAGACCCATCGCAATTATACAACGAAAACTACATAGATATCGAAAGAGGGTCCACTTACCCATTAGATTTTAGTTAGCAGGATAAATGTTGAGAAAATCAATCTACTAAGTACTGCTATACTTATTCCAGTCACTCCCAATAGATGTACCATCCAAACAATTCACGGAATGGGACAAGATAATATCAAGATTTATTTGGTCAGGTGCCAAAGTCAGAATTAGGTATTCAACATTACAGTTGCCGAAAAAAAAAAAAAAGAGTATGTCCCTTCCCAATTTAAAAATGTATTTCTATGCAGCTCAACTTCGTTATTTGTGCTGTTAGTGTGACAGCATGTATTTCTGGACAACATATTCAGACATTATTGGGGGAAGATAACAAATCTAATCATATTAAAAATCAAATAAATCCAATAACCATATTCACAGTGGAAATTTGATTCAGTGTTGGAAGACTATTAAAGTTGAAGAAGGAAAATATTAAGATGGATGCTTTGGATACAGATTTTAAGCCTGGAATGCAGGACTCAACATTCAAGAGTTGAATAAACAACAATTAAAGACAACATAGTAGAGAGTTTAAGATCTAAAAGGAAAATCTTATCTTTCTATTCAGGACCTATTCAGATACCTACAACTTAGGGAGTATTATAAACAGAGAAATAAAAAGAGATTAGGGAAGCGAGCCTAATGCAGTTTTAGAAACATTAAAAGGAGCATATCACCAGAAAACATCAAAGATAATTTCAAAACTGTATGTTAGTCTAATGGTTTGTCAGAACCGTTCCACCTTGCATGTCAAGGAAAAATAGGAGAAAGAAACGCTCACTTCATTCCCAGATAAAGAATGGTATTAGATTTGTGAGCTGTCAAAAACCTCTACTTATTCACGTAGGTGGAGGCAATATAACTGAAAAAAAAAACACTCTCTTTTTTATCACTACATATATAAAAAGTAAACAACTGGAAATACAACAAATATGTTGGAGGAAATGTGGCATTGCGGATGATAGTCACACTCATGTACTTTGGAGCTACTCAGAACTTCAGCCATTCTGGGACATTCATCACTCCTTAAAAAGATTATTAGGATTTACTATTCCTATTTCCTATATATTTGGGTTGTATTTCTGAAGTGGTTAGGAAAGAAATAAGAAAAGCTGTGACAAGGAAATGGCTTAAACTTGAGCCACTCAGTCTTAATCAATGAGTTGATATAGTTCAAGAAATACTTGCTATGGAAAAAATGACTTGTCCTAAGACTGAAAAAGCCACAATTTAAGAAAAATTGATTAAACACTACAACCTTGTGAGCATTGAAACTTCTGTAATCTTTAAAAATCTACTGGCCATCACCTCTGCTTGTTCTAATTTTTGTTTTTCGTATCCATCTATTTGTTTTTTTGTTTCTTTGGTTTTTTTTTTTTTTTTGCTCATACTGTTGCCCATGTCTGATTTACTCTGCTTCAAAAACCAACAAAGATTAGAAAAAATTTAAATGTTTAAGTTGAAAAAAAGTAACTGGTTTGAACAGGAGCGGTTTGGGAAGATGTAAGCAGCTACTCTTTCAACCAGATGATGGCTTGAAGCATTCATCATCTGCGTTCTGTCCACAATGACCCAGAAATCAGCTGGAGTTTGCTTACATCAGTCTCATTAAAAAACATTCCAACGAAGACGTCACAGCTCTGTTTTTACTGAAAAATTCAGATAATGAAGACCTTTGGTGAAAATGACCCACATATAGTAGCTAGGATTAAATTAAGTTTTAACTTGTTAGAAACATACATATAAAAGCTGAACAAAGTACATTTTATAAAACAGAGATGGCTTTGCATAAATAAAAGAGTCATGTTAAAATGTCAGAAGGGCTTATGTCAAAAAGCTTGATTACATGAGCAGCAAAATAAGATATCTGGCAGTAATAGATTACTATTTCCCGCCCACTTCTGATATACCTTTTCTTCAACTTCCTTGTCTACATTTACTAGTCTAAATTATTTATGTGCTGCTAAAGTGAGAGCCTGCAGTGTTAGCATTAGAAGCTAATGGGTGAGCCCATGGTTTAAGCACTGACTTATAATTTGAAAGCTCATGGTTAGATGCTAAAAGGGAGAGGCCGTAGTCTTAGAATTAGATGCAATGTAAGACCTAGCCGTTTTAGAATTACTCTCTAAAGTGTGCTATTTTTCGTGGGGGAAACAAGGAAGCTATTTTCCATAGAATAAATTATATGTGACATGGATTGATTTTCAAAATCAACAATGGCCGTAGTAAAGATAACCTTAACTATTTTGATGAATTTGTAGTTTTCTGTAGCATTTAAATGAAAATTCCTAACTCTTGAAGTCATTCAGGACAAAACTTTCATCTTCCAAAAAAAAAATAAAAATACAGCAATAATAGAACAGCTAATGTTTTTAAGGTTGTTTTTGTCTGGGATGTTTGCTGTAAATTGAAAAATGTAGAGACACACCTCATGGTCATGGTTCCTGAGGCCAATGCTGATGGAACGGCTAGCTCTCGACAGGACGGCTGTCATGGCATACAGGTTGATCAGCACATCTGCAACTCGCTTCAGGATGAGCTGCTCCTCCACTATGCTCTGAAATAACCAGGGAGAAGAGTTCATTCCAGTCCGATTCACTCTGAACATCATCAGCTGGATCAATAATTCAACCTTTACAGTAAAAACAATGTCTGCTTTCACAGAAGCTGCAACACATATCTGTCTCAAAAACCTGGCTTTTATCTAAAACATTTTTGCACAAACAACCAGTTTTTTTATTTTGCAAGAAGCCTCACTGAACTGCTACGTGATTGGTTAATCACATATTCTGGTCATGTAGGACATATTTTAATGCAAACAGTCCTTCAGGCTCTACTTTTATTTCCTTCACTCCAATAACAGAGATGCTGATGTTTCTCACAGTGTGTTTAGAGATGTTTAAATTGCATCTGAAACCCAAAAGCTCTTTCTGTGGTTTCTGCTGAAAAATGGCAAACCCGACATGAACAGATTATTTCTCTGTAATAATAAACTGTGTTTGAAACCCTGTTGGCATGACAATTAAGCTTAACCAGAGGTGTACGCATCACTGCACATGCTGCTGTGAAACACTAACTGACAATGGAAAACATGAATTTTTCTTTACATTTTATAGTAAATAACTTTTATAAAAATTGTGTTTCAAGAGAGAAAACTTTCCAATAAAGTATGAAGCAACATTTAAATGTTATCTGTTCAAGGATTCGTGGATCTGAAGTGTAACAAGTTCCAGAGGTTTAGTCAAAAGATAGTTGTAAGGTTAGAATCTGGGACACATAACTGAAGCACTCTTTAAGCTCATCTGCAGCTCTTCTACTATGGTTAGGTGTTTCTTCTGGGATGTTATTTCATCTAAAAGAATAAAAGTGGAGGAAAACTGCAGGAAATACTGGCAGTCTTAAAGCTGTGATGGCTCCAGCACCTTAATTTCTTTCAGGTGCCGTCTGATTAGTGACATGAGCTATACCTGGGCCCAGTGTGCTCTGCCACCATTCATAAACGCTTCCCAGGAGGAGGTCAGTGTCTTTTTGGTTTTCTTTAAATTATTGTTTTATACTAGCCCAATTGTGCCTGTCTCCCTTATTTTTGTAACGGACTTTGAGCCCAGCTGTAACAAAGATAATATCCTGTGAATGATTCCTTCCATCAGCTGATTTACATGACATGATTTTGTTAATGTCACTAAGGTAACATCAACGGCAAGGGCGGGAATTTCTGGAAGACAGAATGACTGAAGACTGTCTTGTCCAATCAGATCTATGCAACTAGGCAGAAAACAGTGATTTTGGAAGGAAACTGCTTTAAAAGGATTCTGGGAAATTGAGTTTTCCAGTACATGTGCTTTTATTTGGAAACTCAACAGCAAAGTTCGAAGATAATTCAATATGATGATGTATGATTTTGGTTCTTCTGCATTTGGTTCAGGAAATCCTGGTTTAAGGTTGTGAAACTTCTAGTTTTTTTGCATTTAGCAGAGACATGACTAGTCTGTCTGCATATCTTGTTTATATTTACATACCAGGGCCTCATTTATAAAGCTTGCTTATGCAAAAAGCAGGCCTGAAATTTGTGTAGGAATTTTACTACCCAAACTTTGGGATTTATAAAAATAAAACTCTTCATAGAAGAGTGCGTACCGCTGCGCCAACTTTGTACTGAGAATGTATACAAATATCGCAAAGACACAGGAGAGTAATATGTCACAATTAATGTGCGTGTACTTTTTACAGACTATGGTAGGATGAAGAGGGGGGGAGTTTTAGGGGATAATGAGGATTCCTTCGCCTTATGCATCTCCACCTAACGAGCACCCCGATCTCTAAAAAGTTACGTTCACATGCTGCCTGAGCTGCCATGATTAACCGTACAATGCCACAGATACTCTTTGATTCATATGCCGACGTATTTTTTTGCTGCTTTGCATTTACTGTGTATGGGAGAAAGTAGGTGCGTTGGGGCGAGAACGTGAACATAAATCACCTGCGCAATTTTTTCAACAAGTTTGTGATTTACAAAAGGAAATTGCTGCACCTGTGCATCAGCAATGGTTTTAAATCAGACTTTTACTTTGCCGTACAACTAGTTGTTTTTTTTTTACCAAGTGCAATTCTAGTAGAGATTCTACAGAATGTTTAATAAATGAGGCCCCAGATCTGCTGTGACACTGTATGGAAGCAGATGTTAAGCATTTTCCTACCAGCAGCATCTTTCAAGCTTTTGTTAAATGCGACTGTGTATGTTTCCGCCATCACCACAGAAGCAGCGTTACCTTCCCATATCTGTACAGCAGGCTCTCCACGGTAGATCCAAACAGGTTGACGTTCTGCTCAAATTTCTTTGCACTTTCCTGAAGACAAAAACAGAGAACAGCTCAGCATCTGGAAAACAAATACACAAAAAGTCAAGATAGAAAAAACAAGCAATATAAATGTCTGACCGCCAAGCTGGGATGCACCACTCCATCCTTCCCAGTCAGGCCAAGGTCCACTGAAGCTCCCAGCGACATCCTCAGCTTCTTCCCAACCATCCCTATTGCAATAGCAACATTCCCTTTCTTCATCTCTCTACGGGCAGAACAAAGAAAACAACATCAGTTAGACAACAGTGAGAGAGTACGTTAGAATCCATAATATACTGTAAAATATTTTCAGGTTTACGAACAAAACAGATTCACTCAGTTTGAAAATGCATATTAAAAACCAATGTTTGAATCCATCTAATTTCTATGCAACAAAGTTAAATGCAGGCACATTTTTATTCCCATATTCATTTTTTCATCTTGACAACATCAATAGAATTTAAACATACTTTATTTTCCCCGTCAGGACTTTACCAGCGTACTGCATCCCTGTGAGTGCAACATACATCCTCAGGATCTCATTGGTTCCCTGCACGAAACAGTTTCACGCTGATTAAACTAAATAACCAGTTGGTTCAGACTGCTTAGTTTTCTATAAAATGCAATAGTTTCAGATAAACTCATTTCAATTTATTTTTCACACACTACAAGTCACCAAGCCTAAACTAAAATAATATGTTATCTATATGTGGCAATTTCCCTTGAGTCTCGAGCCTGTAGTGCCACCTCCTGGACACTTAGAATAAAATTAGTATAGTATTTTTAAGATAACATCCTGTAGGATCTGAAGCTCTTATTCTCATTCAGCTTGTGACATAATATTCTCATACAGAAAATGTTTTCTCTCTCAGTTATCATATTATGAAGCTAAATGATATAAAATGAATGTATGAATATAAATATCAACATAAAGAGCTAACAGAAGAAAAAAAAAAATCACACAACAAAATCTATTTATATATTTACTTTTTTCTAATTTCGACTGCTATTTACATTCCATCCTCACAAACCACCTCCAACTCAGCTGCAAAACAACTTCCAGTGGGTGGACCAATATTTTCAGACAAATCAAATCAAAATGAAATCAAACTTTATTTCTAAAGCACATTTTATGTCAGAGCCTATTAATAAATAATAAAATAAAATAAAATAAATATAACAATATATTTGGTGTGTAACAAGTCTTTAAACACCAAAATAGAAAACAGCCGTTTTTTAAAAACCACTCATTATGCACGTCACACACAGACAACGCCCTCTAACACACAGAAATTTCTGTTCACTTGTTGCGCTTTGGCTGCTCCTGACTGTAAACTGTCAACTCTGATTGGTGGAAAGTTTGATAAGAAGTGTCTTACTTGGACATGATAAAGACATTTCATTATTATGTTGGTGATGAAACTGTGATAAATAATGGTGTTATCATGGATCATAGATTCTCTGAATAACACTTTATGGTGTACCTGGATTAAAAACCTCTTTGATGGGAAATAAATGCAGGGAAACTTCAGCAGATCGCCTAAATAGTAAGATATCCTTCATAATTTACCCCACAGATTTACACACTATTGTTCCTGATGATAGAAGAGATAGACCTCGAAATATCACCTCAACATATAAAAGAAAAAAAGACTTAACTTCCACTTTCCCTGGTTAATGTGTTGAAAACCACTTAAACAGCTATTTGTTTTAACAGGAAGTTAGAACCAGTGAATGACTATCATTGTACCTCAAAGATGGGAAGGATGCGACAATCTCTGACATAGCGCTCAAAGGGGTAGTTCTTGGTATAACCCAGACCTCCGAGGATCTGCAGAGCCTCGCTGACACATATCCATCCTCCCTCTGAACTAAAAACCTGCACAGACCAATATGAGTCAGGCGTTTTGTTCCACATGAACAGCAAGAAACCAGCAGTCCAACCTTGACCATAGCAGCCTCCAGAGAACAGTCTGGAACTCCTGGTCTGTCCATCATCCCCGCTGTCAGGTACGCCATGCTCTCCATCACAAAGGCATTGAGAGCCATGACTGAAAATTTCTCCTGTAGCAACAGCATCAAAACACTGTCAAGTCAGAAAAAAGGAGGGTAGCTCACAAGGGAAACTGGACCATACCTGGATCAAACCAAAATCACTCAGGCTTCTGTTGAACTGCTTCCTGGTTGCGGCATACTCAGAGGTCAGTTCTACAGATGGGGAGACAAGAGAAGTAAAGAAAATCCTCCGAAACCACGAACATCAGTTAAAAACAAAGAGTCTTTACCTATGAGCTTTTTGATCATCCCTGCAGAGGAGCTGCCCATACTGAACCTGCCCGAGTTCAGGATGTTCATGGCAATCTGTCCACGCGGGAACATGACCCACACCATTTTAATTTATTTTCAGGAAGATGTGAAAAAAATTAAAAATAACAATGTTGGGCTCAGTACTGAGTCATAAAGATCTGGTGGTTGTAAATTAATTAATGCAGATGATTTCAGTTTGTTTCCATAATAAAGGCTAATTACATATTTGCATTTTGCTAAATCTGATAGCAACAACAAATCTGGAAACCAGCAACAGACTGGAAAGATAGATGCATTCCCAATCAACATGGGACAGCTAAGCCACAAGGAGGCGAGAGTTTAAAATACGCATCCATTTTGTTCTATCTTTTTTCACATGCACATGTCTCTCTGTGATAATTAGCATTAGACTGTTTAGTTTTAAAATGCTGCTTATGAGCCACACGTTGCTGAAATTAGCTTCCGATTGGTGGATCCCACGTGCACCATTTCAGACCAGGGGCCACATCTATGAAACTACGTTGAAATGATGACTACAGGTGGCGTACCAGGGCAAAACATGAAACATACTTCTTGATTTATAAAACAGTCCGCACGCATATCAGTTTCCCTTTATAAATCAGAATCAACACTAAATTTAAACTAAATGACTCCACAGCACCTTGTGTGCCTCCACCAGTGAGACACAATCAGCATGAGATGGTGCAGGAGTTGGGGGGGTGGGGGGCATCCTGTCATAAATAACTCTAAAGACAGTGAATAAATAAGAATTCTCCACATCTTGTCGGCTGCATCACTTCTAGATGATTATCGCTTTAAAAAGAAGAGTGCAGCATAAGCAGGGCAAACGGCTGATACCACCGTGATGACACTCCCCTCTCCCTGAAAACTTTAGTCCCCGCTCCCCCCACATCACACCGCCCAATCAGTTCAATAACTCATCATGTCCACATAAATTAGAAAAAATAAATCTGTTAAAAAAGAAAACTTGTGTGACCCACCAACAGGGAGTTGTTTTAGCTACAGGACATTTTCCAGGGTGTTTGAGTTGAGTGCAGTCTGAACAAAAACTGAGCCAGTTTGATTGCATTGAGTCCTCCGGACTTTACTGGTCGTAAATGCCCCCTAAAACTCTAACAGCTGGTCTAATATTACAGACAGCTGTTAAAATAAGACAATGCTAAATACTTCTTACAGATGTATTCCTGCCACCAGATTCACAATATAGCAAAGATATGTTTTCTATAAAACACCACAGAGATCTGGTTTACCTTGAATCCACTTCCTACTTCTCCAATTACGTTTTCAACAGGTACCGGGACGTTATCAAAGGACACCTCACAGGCTTAAAAGTAAAGACAAGAGGTTGCAGTATGATTGACATGATGGAGGTAAAGCCCCCTGCTGTAACTGAATGACTTACTGTTAGAACCCCTGATGCCTAGTTTGTCTTCAGGTTTGCCGCTGGTGATCCCTCCAAATGCCCTCTCTACGATGAAAGCAGAGATCTTGTCTTTCTTCACACCATCCACCACTACCTCAGTCCGGGCAAATACAGTCATAACATCTGCCATCCCTCCGTTTGAGATCCATATCTAAACAGGAAAATAAAGATAAACATTGAATCGCCAGTCTGTTTCATAGAAATGTGGTAAGAGTTTGATTCCACTCACCTTGGAACCATTGATCAGGTAGTGTTTTCCATCCTCAGACAAGGTGGCACGGGTCTGGATGGAAGCTGCATCACTTCCGCTGGAACAACAAAGTCAGAGTGATGTTAATCCAATGCCTCCTGGGACTGAAACCCCAGGATGCTTAAAAGACAAGAGCTCATTTTTGATTGGGGACAGTTGGACCTCTTGTTATGAAGTAGTAATTGTTAGTAAATATTATTTCCTTCAAATAGAAAAAGTTGAGCTACGTTCTGCCAGTAAAGGTAAACCATGCCTGAGATCATAAGTGTTTTAGCCCATCCATCCATCCATCTTCTACCGCTTATTCCCGAACGGGGTCGCGGGGGGGCTGGAGCCAATCCCAGCTACACA
>JBAMHX010000004.1:466753-484073 GCA_037177515.1 Pseudomugil tenellus
TATATATATATAAATATTTTCCTTTCTTAAAATACTTCTTTCACAACTTCTGCAAGTAATATATAATTAATTTAGACTTTCATTCATCCATTCATCCATTATTGGTACTGAAGGGTTGTGGGAAGCTGGAGTCTATCCTAGAAAACATCGGGCGAGATGCAGGGTACACCAGGGACATGTTGCCAGTCCATCACAGGTTGAACACAGAGACAAAAAACAGTATCACACACATTCACTTAGTTTAAATTGACCAATCAACTTAAGACGCATGCCTATGGAAAGTGGGAGGAAGCCATAGAGCCCATATCAACACAAGAGAAAGACCACTGTCCAAGCCGAGGCTCAAACCAGCTACCTTCTTCCTGTGAAGCTACAGTACTAACCACTACAACACCGTACACACCTCATTTAGACTTATTATTTAGATTTGTCATATTAGATTTTAAGTCATATTAGGTTACACTAACAAGCAAAAGTTTGGATTGAAGATCAACTTATGAGTATCAGACTGATGGATTTGTGTTATTCAGTAAAAAAAAAATCTTGATATGTTGAATCCAAGTTATCATTTATGTATTTGACTTGCATAGTATTAGTCTCTGTAGTTTATACATTATTAAAGATATACAGGACTTTTAGCACGGTAAACTACATATCTTTCGCAAGTTTACCTGTAACTGCTCAGTGCATTTATATGAGCATTTTTTATTCATCTAGATACTAAAGCTTAGTGTTTATAAAAGGATATTTATACGTTTAAAAAAAATTAACTAAATAAATCTGTGGTAACGTTTGGTTTGTCAGCCGCAGAGAAGAAAGCAAGCAAAATCTGTAGTGGAGATCTTCCTCTTCCTTTTAGTTAGAGTTGCTGTGCAAACTGGCACTGCACATTATTAGACACTGCTTGGATTATTTGTGCGAGTTTCCCGAAACGTAATAGCTGTGTGTGTGAGAATGATTATATTATGCACAATTTCAACAATCCCCAGTTCAGACCCTGTTAAATAACATATATATCATTTTAGTATAACACTTGAATGTGCAAGTTGGATATCATAGATGTAAACAAGATTATTATCATTATCCCCCCCAAACACACACATACACACACACTTCACACAAGCTACCTGTTTTGGCACAAATATTTCACAAGAAATGTGCCTAAAGCCAGAGCGCAGCTTCATCAGAAGCAGAAGCACATTTGTGCACATGTAACAACAGATTCAAGCATGCGGTCTCTTGAGATTGATGCGAAGAATAAATAATTACATGTCAAGTATGGATGAATTTTTCAGCTGTAATTTTATTTGTGTTTTATTATATATTTCAAAGCACGTTTATGTAAAAGTTACGGTGGCAGGATACATCTAGTGAAACACTTTTACATTTTCACGAAGCAAATTTAGATTTGGTGAAACATTTTTATATTTTACATACACTACCAGTCAAAGGTTTGGACACACTTTCCTATTAGTGCAAACCTCCGTCGAACAAAGAGTTCCCGGTCATATTGTGACTCGCATCTCAAAATTTTACTCAGTCATACATGATCTTTGTCAGAGCAAATAACACCAGACAGAAACGGCTTGTAGGAGTGGCTAAAAATATAGTGGCTATCTTGCAATGTTAAACAATCCTTCAAATCTTTCCTGGATCCAGATGGTGATGTGGATTACCTCCCGAATTTAATAACTTGTTCATCTTCCCATTGTGGATATAGTCTGAAAATTTAACGAGTATACGTCCATAACTTTTGTTAGTTATGTTGTACACAGACAGACAAACAGGCAGACAAACAGATAAACGCTAGTGTCGTGCCGAGGTACTAATCCCCGACAGAATTTGTATCCCGTTACACGGAAGCGCACACTCGTGTCTAACGTTAGTCTATACATTGGCACAACACTGGTGATAACATAACCTGCTTGGCAGAGGTAAAAAGGCCCTGAATTAGAACACATGAATGAGCGGGCTGACTGTGGCAAGATGGCAGCCAATTAAGCGTGGAACGCATTGGCACACAGTGCAGGTGATGCATCTATCCTTCATATATGTCAATGCTCTAAACTTAACACCTCACAATATCCCTTACGGTTCAGATCAGTGTAAAAGTGTTTCGGTAAACTTGTGAAAATGTTTTACTAGATGTAAAATTTGCATTGTGAAAATGTAAAACTGTTTCACTAGATGTAAATTTATATTGCACTTCCCGGCCGCCGTAAAAAGTCCTCTGCATCTGAAAACTGGATTTACATGTACAAGTTTTTTCCACATTTTTTGCTTAATCTGTGGGTTAGATTTTTTTTCAGAAACAGTCTGCCACACAAGTTCAGATATTTGCTGTATAAGTTCTCATATGACATATTACAGATTTTCATATCCTCTGTGCAAGCTCATAATGGTACATATAGACCTTTATGCATTTTATTTAAAAACTTTAATTTCTGAGATTATAAATATACAATAAGTATGAACTTGGATAACTTTTATTGGGGTTTATTTCACCTCCTGTTAAGAAAATAAACAGTTTTTGGAACTTTTTCATTTCACTGTGCTACAGAAGATTTTTTTTTTTCAAATTCACTTTTCAATTTTCCAACTCAATCAAAACCATGTCAAACTAGGTAAACACACTCGTTAATAATCATTCATAATGATTCCATCATAAAACATTTAACCAATTTAGTGCTTTCTGTTGAATCAGGACTGAGAAGGAGAATCATACAGGATCAATTTAACAATTTCTTACACAATGAAAAGCAGTACAATGACAAAGTCTATGGTTACAGAATAAGTCTAGCTCATATACCAACAGCATACTGGGACCAGGTCACAATATCTGACCCTACTGGTCTTTCCTTGAACCCTTTTTGATAGAGAAATGGAGGTAGGTTAATCTTGGGTCTCCTGCTTTCTGTTCACTTCAGCAGAAAAGGTTGAACTATTACACTCCAGTTGGGGAAACTCAGTTGCCTGTAAAATTAAGAGAGGGAACACATACTAAACCAAACAAACTAAAATAAATAAATAAGAAATATCCCAGAAACTTGTTCATTCTACGGTTTTAACAATTAATTCCTAGATGTTTATTATTGAGCTAATCATTCTTTTACTTGCATACAGCACTCGTAATCCCATACAGATATTCTGTTGTCCTGAGGAGCTTTAAACGTCCCCATCTGAGTTAACTTACATACTAGACCAATGAGTATATAACCGTACTGTTAGCTAAAATGATCTTACAAACAGTATTAAACACGCATAGCGCATTTTTGTCATAAGAAATATAAGTGAATACATAATTTAATAATTTCCATCAATTCCTCCTTTTCACATAGATTTCACATAGATTTCTCAGTGAATCCTATATATACACACAGCTATACTTCTCCTGCAGCGCCAGTCTGTTTAAAATCCTGTCTTACTTTTGCCAGAAACCAGGCAAGTGCTTCTACTGGAGCAGAAAAATTAATATAAAACCAAGTGGTGCCTTTTTCCTTCTAACCGAGATGTTAAAGTCACCACTTTTAACGCTTCAGGGTCTTTATTGCAGATCAAAATTGCACTCACACTGCACTTAACAAATCAGACATTTTAAAGAACCTGTTTCACTCTCCACCAGAGGCAGGAAAACGTAGATCCTACTGGTCTACATGATCAGATTTGTATCAGAACTTTTACCAAATTCATACTTATTTTCTCTGTAAGCTGTCCAAGTCCAGACATGTCTGTTCTTCCACGTCTTGGTGTGTTTACCTCCCGTGCGATGAACCCACAATGAATTTCTTTTTACTCTGCTTCCTGTATTTGGCACTGACCAAAACCTGTATGTGTATGCAGACAACATACAAGTGGTCAAATAAAGAGTCTGCTTGGTACTAACCACATTAAAACCACTTTAAAACCTTCACAAAATCTGTTAGCATTGTGTTATTCTTATGTAACCGGATACTGTTGTTGTCAAGGGGTTGCTTAATGCAGGCAGTAGCGTCTCTATACATGGAATCATTGCCCTTAGGATGTTTTCCACTGTGTAAACTAAAAATCTATCAGGAAAATATAAATATTAGACACATTTCCTGGTTTAGTATTTTTTCACGCTAAAGAGAATGCAATGCAAAGAATCTTTCTTATGCTGTAAATAAGTTCTCTGAGGGTTGGGCTATTCATTGACACAAAGTGTGTAAATTGACCTAAAATGGTGGAGTTAATGTTGATTATATTAGGGGAGGTCTGTTTATGTGAATTAAACTTCTAAAATTTAATAAAATTTAACAGGTTAAGAGTGCTACAAATAGTTATCCTATAATTGAATTGGTGTTGTATGAAAAACATTACAACTCTGATAGAACTCTATGTTCCTGCATCAATGGATGGATAGATGGATAGATGAGCCTTCATATAGGCCCTACACCCTTTCCTTCCCTTGATTATTTTGTTTTATTTCCCTGTTTGGGGCATAGTAACTCTTTCTCTCTGCTAAGAGAAGTGTTGCATGTGTTTGTGCGTGTGTGTGTGATGGTTCAGACAGCCGGAGTTACCAAGGAAACAGGGATTTGGGCATTAGTTCCCGACATAAAGGGACTGTTCTGTTCCATGAAGTTTCCTGTTTTGCATCCAGGGATTATTGGTTTGGTGTGGACAGCTGTCAGAAAATCATGAAAGCATCACAGAGGGACCAGAGGATAAACTTTTTAACCATCTTAACTATAGAATTGAAATAATTTGACTAAACACACACTTATACGCACTTATGCAACAAGAGGGTGGGGTTTACTCAGACTGATGCCAGTGGTTTGACAAAGCACCTGTTGTTGAGGTTAATTTCATAAGGTGAAAAGCTGCATTCCGCCTTTATTTCATCAGTTATTTGAGACAACGTAGTCTTTATTTTATGAGGTGGGAAGGAGGTCATTGCTCCTTCTATCACCAGGCAGAAACTGATTTTAAGGGCTGACAGTCCACACTGGAAAAAAAAAACACAAATAACATCATTTTAAATTATTCAAAGCTGAAAAAGTAATAACTTAGCTTTTCATTTTCTTTTTAAGTCTATATTTGACATAGTTTATTTTACCTATTTTATCAGCAGGATTTACTTTATGTTGTTGACTGAATAATGTCTGTTATCCTGTAACATTGTTGGCCTGCAATGTGCAAATACAGTAATATTCACAATAGCTCACAAATGAGTCATTTAGTGCAGACATTGAAAATACTGGAGGTGAGCAGTTAAACCTGCAAGGTGAATGTTTGCTAGCCTTACCTTCAGCAACATAACAACCTCTTGCCCCCATTACTGGCATAAAATCTTTACCAGTCCAAGCATGTTAAGCTGGACAACATGGATAACAAGGCTAATGCCTTCACTTTCCCCAATTCTGGAATACATAAACATTCAGTTATAACATGTTTATAAGAATAAGAGAAACCTTTAATAGTCCCTCAGTAGGGAAATTATGTTCCAGTACAGCCACATCAAGATTACAACATGCAGCAAATATGCAAACATGTACAGGTAATGACTGTTCTGAGGTGCAAGCCAGCCTAAAGCAGCGCACCATTGCAGATTATGAAGATATACCACATGTGACACATCTTCAGATCATGAACTTTCATTTACATTTGATTTGAGGTCAATGAGATGAATAGTTTCAGAGATATAGGAAAAACAGTTTTCAGTTTTGAGAGTCCCTAGTGGCCAACCTGAAAATAATAAATGGCTCAAAATTGAATCAGTTCATCCTCTCTGTTATATCTATGCATATGCAAAACATGAAAAAAATATTGTTCAAGTTATTCCCTAACAGTTTCGGTGATATTTTTACTTGGTTTTATATTAATGACTTTTCACAAAAATGTACCGTGCTGTTGATGTTGGAAATTAGTTTAGTCTGATGCAGACACACTGCAACCAGCCAACAAACAGCGTCAACCACGGATCCATACGCTGACAGTTTGGGGTGAAATCTAAAATGTTTGTGTTCTTTGTATTCTGTTGTTAATGATTTGTTTGCTTGCCTCTGCCTTATTGCTCTGCTAGCTACACAATGTTTCCAACAAAAACAACATGAGTATGGGTCAAGGGTTGGGATAGCGCTGTCAACCTGACTGGCGACATTTACCCCTGAGAACATCTTATTTTACTGTTTATAACAATAAATATAAGTTATTTAGTTACATGCATATGGTTTTGCAGAGGTTGTGCTAGACTTTTTTGTTATTTATGTTATTTTGTTATGTTGTTCATCTTATCATCTCATCATTTCCACATTCCACATGTTCATTGAAGATGCTTTTTTGCTTACACACACATTTGAAGATTTTTATCACCAACAAACTATTTTCAGAAAACAAAACTTATAACTTTTCTTGGAAACAGACACAATAATTCTGTGGAATAATTATGAAGCCATACTTTAATTCCCTATCAGAGCCCCGTCCACCTCCTTACAAGCTGTACATTCAACCTGACTCAGTTCCTCCATCAGTTTAGTCATCAGGGACCCACAAAATACAAAAAATCCATCTCCACACACACACTTACATCTTGTGAACACAGCTTTTCTAAAAAGCTTTGTGACTAACCAAACCTTGTTTCTAAAATATCAGCTTTAAATTGACTGTTTAATGCAATACTGTCGCAATGAAGAATGCTTGCTGCTAATACAAAGACAAGCTTACGCATAATGCCTCAGAAATAAGATTCAAAATGCAAAGAAGAAACTGAAGAAACACCAACATATAAAGGGGATAATATCCAAAAACTGGTGTTCTACATTGTTACTTGCAACATACAGGATTTGCATTTCTCTCCTTATGTTGTTGACATGATAAAAGCAGGACTTGTAAAACCGTTGGCTCTGCTATCCGTGTTTTAAAACTTGTGCTATGCTACAGCCATTGGCTCGGCACCTTGTGGACTATATGTAGATCGAGATTGTGCAGTTGCTTCCTGGGTAATGGCTGCCCCTGGATTCCTATGAGCCACCTTTGGTGTGGCAGTGCTGCTCTGTGATTGGTTGTTCTCGCTCTTGCCTGCCAGTGACTGGCTGGATCTCTGTCAGTCTTTTGTAAGCGCTGCCATAAAAGCTCCCATCAATGTTCTTTCAGAACAGCTGTGTTTGGTTTGGACTTGGTGTCACAGCTTTCAACTCAGTCACTGCTAATGATTCTGTGTCTGGTTATGTTTGACTTGCTGGGTGGTTACTAGCCATTGGTTTAGCCTTTTTTTAGTTATTTTATGTGTAATCGTTGGTTAGTTATTGTTAATTTGCTTAGTTGTCATTGGTTGGAACTTGGAGACCCCAGCTGTGCAAAGGCCAAGACAAATGCCTAGCTGGCTGGATTATGTAGGACTTCTTCCACAGCTTTTAAACAGATGTTGAGGAAAAATGTGTCTCTAAAAACATCAATTTTATGGCGATTATTTGGATGAAAGCAGATTCGCACCACATCGGGATATGCGTAAAATTGGCAAAATGACATGGAGTTCAATTGAACACTTTCCAGGATGTTATGGGCTATTTGAAAGGTGATCAGGGATAGCTGTTATGTTGCCATGGCTCACAAAACCGGTCAAACTCACACTGACAGTCCCTGTGACACCTTGCAGCTCCGAGAGGTCATTCTCTGACCTCCAAAGGCTCAAAGCCTATATGTACTCCACTATGGGGCAGGCAAGTCTAAAGAATTCTGCACTAATGAACTGTCATAAGACTAATAAAAATGTGGAATCTGTATCAGATAACTGCCAACAAATACATTAAACACACAGCTGAATGGAGAAATACCTCTCTCATGGAGACCTAGCAGGTCTGGTGAGTGGGGAAAAAAAACTAAAACCATCTAGTTTCAGTAGTCTGTTACCTTGTTAGCTACATGTCACAGTTGACAGCATATACAGTGTTGGCTTGTAGAAATGTTTATTTGTCATGTGGAAGTTATATAGTTTTATTCATCAATGTAGGCACATTTAAGTGTTTTCTGTCATGATGGTGAAAGATTCTGCCTGTGGTTGTTTAATTTATTACATCTTTAAAGTATTTTCTACGGATCATGTGGTGGGTAGTTCAGTTTGTGGTGTGTGTCATTATACAACACAATTAACCACAAATCATGTGGAATATTCATTTGGTTGAACTTCTGTTTTGCTTTGTACACAAGCATCTTTTGGGAGAAATGTAAATCAGCATTAATAACACTTTGGGTTAGTACGTTTCTGTCTTCCTTTCGATTCAACAGGGTTTTTTTTCTTCACGACACTGTGGTGCCAAGAAAAATCCAAATTCAGATAAACAAATAAACCACCTTATACTCTTCGTTCAAGGTGTCTCCGATAATTCTCTAGCTAGCCTTACCTTCTCCCCCATTCAGTGCCAACGAGCATAGTGACTTCTATTCTCAGTTTGACTTTTTCTCAGTACCACAACAAATATCCAAAAAAACCCTGTGGCATTGCAGGACTGAAAGCGAACTGTGCTCAGCAACTTTCTTCAGGGAGAACATGGCTTAGCCTTCCAACTGCAGTAGAACAAAAGTTACTTTTTCAATGAGCCGAAGCAGACCTCTGCCACTGGTTATTGTCTCCTGAGAGATGACTCTTCCACTAGTTCGTGTTATCATGGGGGTCCACAGGTTGGATGTCCTCTTTTACATACTGCCCCAGTGCCTGCCTCCACGTCGGCCCTGCTGGGCTCAACTCCATCAGATCACCATTCTTCAGACTTCTTTGCTCACAGGGACTCCTTCACATCTGGGTGTGTGGCTTTAGGGGGAGCTTTCCTTCTCAGACACTCTGGAATATCCTGCCTCATCAGCTCCCCGGACCCCAGGCTGCCATCCAGAAATTCTGCTTTCTGCTTCATGACTTAATGTCATCCCCCAGCTCTGTCTTCTGTTGTCACGGCCTCCAGGCTCTCCCCCAGACAGCCAACTCCTGTCAGCCTGGCCTCCTGGGCCTGGTCCCTTGTCGGCCCAGTTATTTTCTTTGTTTTGTCCTTTAATCATTAAACCTTTAAATATCGCAACAATCTGCCACCTCAGTCTGCATTTGGTTCCACATCCTTCTTAGACCTTGACACCCATAGTGTTTATTAAAATGTGTTGAATTTTAGTTACAGGAGGATTATTTTCATCATAAGTTCACTATAATACGTTTTGATAAGCAACATGAGAATAAGATGACAGCATATCACTGGAACGCCTGTAACATTTTTATGTGACAGGTGTAAACATCCAATCACAAATCTATTTGTAAACAACAGACTAACTGCTTCTGTTGACAACAGAGACTCTTCAAGACCAGGATTTTTCAACTGCAGTTCAGGTTTCACCAGTTATGAGTTTTTGTGGTTTTTTTTTTTTTTTTATTCTTCACAGTGAGTCATTATTGTAAAGACACAAAGCTGGTCTCAGCAAACGCTCATTTTCAGAGAGGAACTAGAAGGCTGGACGTTTTTATTGTGAGTACATCACAACTGAGGCTCCTTTATTGTTTTTCTTGCATCAATTCAAAACCAAGCTGAGAAAACATCTGAAAAAGTATGTGACAATCATGGGAAAATCCTGCTGGATTTATTAAGGAGTGTGTGACAGCACATTTTTATGACAGCTTAAACACCTTTTTGTTCTGTTGCCAGACTGTTTTGGATTGCATAAGTGGAAAGTCCCTGTCATACTTGCAGCACAGGTGTCAAACAATAAGAAACAGAGAGTTGGAAAAGATTCAATTATTTTCTGTCAGGCCTCCAGTCACTAAAGTTGGAAACATGTTAAACCGTAAAAGCTCCAGGGCTGCATTCCTCAGCTCAGGCCGTAAACAGAAACTTGACAATGATGTTGTGAAATTTGTGTAAAAATGTGCAGGTTTAGTCTCTGACCAAAATGCATGTCGTCTGTCATTTCATCATTCCTATTTTTTTTTATTTTGAATCCTGTTTTTGAAAAATACTCTGTAGCTACCATTTTCTTGTGAAATAATGTCCACATTAATTAATTTACTGTAATATTTTACATGCAAATTGTCCATATCTATCTATCTATCTATCTGTCTATCTATCTATCTTTTGGACTTTATATGTTCATTTGTAGCCAATATGATTATTTTTAATGAAGTCATAGTAGAACGCACTTATATATGTATACTTCTTTTGTTTTTTTAACACTGGAACAAACTTTTTTTGACCAAACTGCAAAAGTGTCCCATGTGAAATGGGGATAACCAGCTCACAGATTATTTTGTCCCACTATGATGAGACAGACATCTTTGAAATCAGCAGTCCCGGCTTTCATTTGAACCTTTGCTTGTGTGGTTTGCTGGAAGTGAAGAAATGATTAGAAGCTCCAAAGTGGACAGTGCTGTTCTTATCTTGTAACTTTGCCCTGTGACTTTGGCTTGTTACATGTTAAGATGACTGCTTCTGAGTGTGTGCAAACGTTTTCTGATCTGTATCTTACCGACCTCCTTTGCAGGGCGTTTGTGTTAACCTTATACAACAAATTCATTGTTTTACTATTAAAATGTGTCACCTTCTAGTTTAGCATAAAACCTGACCAACCAGAGTGGTTTTAGCTGGGTTTGTGATGGAAACAGAGCCACAAGGTGGCAGGAAAGTTATCTGAGCAGTAGGCAGAACAAAGGTAACGGTGTTGATAGTGTTTGCTCTTCCAACTAAACTTGGCTCAGACTGTGAAGTAGGACATGGTTTTCAAACTGTGACTCACATTCCCAGGATCATCAGATCAGCTCTAAATACACAAAATGAACTCACAGGTGTTGTTATCTTTATCTGTGTGCAAAGAGCATCACTTATGCACCTGTTACCTAAATATACCTTTTTCATGTAAAACATTTTGCATATATGAACCAACTATACCTATGTGACATAATATAACTAAGTACAGTTTAAAGTTTGAGAAAAGTATTTTATCTGTTGTGATCAGACCCAACATATACCTCCCTGTTTCCTGTACACATACACAATCTATTTTTAGACAATATGCATATGTTAATCATTTGTCATGCTGTCATTTAAGCAGTTTATCAAGATAAAGAACTAGTTTTATCCTCCGTAAATAATATGTATATTAACCAATGGAAATCCTGGGTTTTGTTTCTACTTTCCTTTAGTAGAGGAAATATATTAAACAGATATTTTTAGCATAGACACTAATAAAATCAAAATGGAGCTCCTTCATTGCTTTTTAGAAATGTTGTCTCATGCTGCTTGAAAGGAATCTAGTCAGTCTATAAAAAGGTGACCTGATCAGAAATCCAATCTGATGGTTTTAAAAGACGTAGATGGAAACAAAAGCAGGACTGGTTTGTTTTGTTAAACAAGTTCTTCGGAAAGCAGAGGAGGGATGGAGGTGTGGCCATGCTCAGGTGGAATTCCCCTGAATTCCTGGAGCCCTTCCCCCTCTCAGACCTATAAAACTGTACAGGTGTCTAAAAGCAGCCGCATATACATATTTCCCTCAGAGACAGTTAGGACATCACAGCAGAACGCTGCTTAAGTGTTTTACAGCACGGAAAGGTCTTCAGGTAATTATTTCATGGTGATGAAGTTTGATTCTGTTACAACATTTAAGTGTAAAAAATAAGTCAATGATGTGTTAACAAATATCTTTATCTTCCAGCGTCTCCATGTCGTCAACGTGCCTCAGCAGCGTCCTCACTCATGCCAACTTCACCATGTACCAGACTGGCCTCTCCGAAGTCCATTCTGCTCTGCTGCCTGGCACGAACAGCTTACATAGCAACAGCCAAACTTACATGAACGGTGAGAAGTTTTCCTGCATATTTGATTCATGTAAAGACACAGAACATGTTTGTGTACCATCGTAGTCTGAGTTTCAGCTATGACCTCATTCAGATTAATGATTTACAGCCAGCCAACGTTTAACAAGCCTCAGCAGAGAAGCACAACCTCTGTGTTGTTTAGCTGACCTCATGTTGTTGATGATGATGAAGATGGTGAACTGATTAGGCTGCATGTCCCTCCTCAGGTCGGCTGCACAGGTCGACTCCTCAGGTCTACAGGCATATTAGCCCTCATAGCTGGACTGCAGACCACGTCCTGGAGTGGATCAGCGACCATGTAGAGAGAACCAAGTTTGACGCCAGCACCATCAGTCTGGAACTCTGCTCCATGGATGGTCATACCCTCTGCCACCTGAACCAGGAGGATATGACAGGAATATTTGGGCCACAGCTTGGTCCACAGCTTCACCAGAACCTGCAGGAATATAAGACCAAAAATGGTAAAAAGCAATGTGTCCTTTATACAGAAATGCAGCTGCACGCTATGGAAAGAAATCATTTTATTCATTTTTCCCCATTTGCTGTTGTTTACAGAGCTGCAGAGCCTATCAGATCCAGAACTGAATGAGACCTGTCAGCTTCTGGACAACTTCTTGGACAACCTTAGCTTTCCTTTGCTCAGCACTATCAGAATTGGTCAAGGTGCATATTTTATGTAACAATTTAACTTCCTTTAAATGCTTGAACAACTTTATGAAATTATTGTTGTTTGGAGAATGTTGCAATAATTTTTGTTTTTCTGCAGCTGAAGAAATTGTTGGAAAAAAGGAGTTTGAGTACTATGATGACTATGGTGTCAGTTGTAAGACAATGGAGCCAATGACCCCTCTAGAAGACAAAGAGTATCTCTCTGATAACCAGTCTGACTTCGAGTATGGTTAGTATTTTTCACCATGACCTTCATTCATACCAATATCTTTATTCATATGACGAGTTTCTTGCTTTTCTCAGAATTTTTGATGATGCATCTAAACCATCTCTTTCCCAATTAGGTGGCGTGTTTGGCTTTGTAAGCTCTCCGGAGTCTGGCAGCAGTGAATCAGATCCAGAATTCTCATACCCACTATTCTCAAGTGAGGAAGAAAAGCAACAGGAAGCATACCTGTGTTTCTGTTAGCAGAACTTCAGTTTAACTCAGTTGTATTTGCAGAAGTGGATGTCAAAACAGAAGAATCAGAATCTCGGCTGAAGCGACCGAGGGGACGACCTCCTAAAGTCAGCAGAGACCACGGAAGCAGCTTGTATGACAATCCAAAGAAAAACAAACATGGTAAGCACAGACTCTGCTTGGATGTATTACATCAACTTTGCTTTTTTTTAACCATGGAAACAGATTTTTTTGACGTTTCTATTGATATCGCTTCCTGCAGCACCTCGTGGTACTCACCTGTGGGAGTTCATCAGGGATATTCTGATCCACCCAGAGAAGAACCAGGGCCTGATGAAATGGGAGGACCGTCAGGAAGGTGTTTTCAAGTTCCTCAAGTCTGAGGCTGTGGCTCAGATGTGGGGCCAGAAGAAGAAAAACAGCAGCATGACATATGAGAAGCTCAGCCGAGCCATGAGGTGAGTTAAAATGGCTTCTGGATTTGTACTTGGTGAATAAGCTAACATAAAGGTGGTCATTTTACCACCTAAGTAAAAACTAAATGTAATTTAATTATTTCCAAACTTTATCAATACATAAACTCCCAGTAGAACATAAATATATCTGAATATTTTCCATTTCATGGAAAATAGCTTGTTTTAACTCTGATGGCAGCAACATCTGTAAAAAGTAGTTCCAGTGTTGTGCTTAGCATGGTGTCTCATTCTGGTCTAATGTAGAGCTGCTCAATAGTCTGGACCATGTTTGGATTTTAGGTTTCATGATGCTTGAAACGCTTTCTGCTGGTGAAAGTTCTGTACTGCAGGCAGACCAGTTTAGCAGACCAGTTACCTATCTCCCGTTTAGACGGATGCAGTATGTGACAAGGCTTTTGAAAGAGACATCTGGATGGAAGCACATGCTGCTCTAAAACCTGCATGTATTATCGGCATTGATGGAGCCTTTACAAACATGGAGGCAGCCCACACAACAGGCGCTAATGCAACCCAATCCCAGCAGAATGAAACTTCACATCTTCATCCATTTGACCACAGAGCAGTTTTTCACTTTGCTTCAGAGCTTTTTTAAAAAGCATTGGTGCAGAGAAAACTGCTATGACAGAGATTCAACCCTGCATTTGTGGGTTTACAGACAGATTTCTGGAAGTCTTCCTGAACTCATGCAGTGATTTCTAGTAGAGAATCGTACGATTGTAATGCAGAGCTGCCTCGATGCACAAGATCACCAACACTGCATTGTACAAGTTGATTTACTAACTGAGTGCACTGAGGCGTTGCGTCTTTCAAAGGTCCAAATAGCATCCAGTTAGTACAATAAATATGCAATATCATAGGTTCACATTCAATTTAGCCTGTGTTGAATATAAATTTAACATCCACAAAATGATCTAACAAACCTGAAAGTTATTTTTCTGACATAAACTGCAGCTATATTAAACATTTCTCAAAGAGCAGTGCGAAACGTCTGTGTGTGCAATTCCCCATACAGGGCTGAGGTAACTGATGTAAGAAGGAGATGTCGAAACGAAGCAGGGAAACACAAAGAAAGCATTTTTCACCCCCATTTGAATACTCTTGTGATGAACGAGGAAACAATCATCCAAACTTGTGGTCTTGTAATCCCTGCAATGACATAAAGCTGCTGACGAGTCTCCGCTTTTTGCATCTAAGTCATTCCAGAACGCGGTAGGAGTCACAGCTGGGATTCCCTAATTACGTTTTTTAGATGTGCTGTCCAAATCCAACACGCTATGTATTGTCAGATGGTCCCGGTTAATAGGTTTCCATACACTGCAGCCATTAACTGAGACCAAAACTGAGGCTTTTTGCAGTAGCTGGATTTTCCAGAGGAATGAGAGAAAACGATTGCATCCATGTGTAGCTTGTGCTTCCAGCAGACAATAAGCATGTCTACAAAAACTGCAAACATGTAGCGGCACTTTTTGCACACAAAACATGCAAACATGCTAAAAGTGCAGCTTTTCGGTTGTGGCAGAATATTTTTCGTTAATGCATGATTCTTTTATTTTGAAAACACATTTTTCTGGTCTTACTAAAAATAATTCATGCAATGAAAAACAAGAGACTTGTTTTATATTCATTCATGTTTTCAGTTGCAGTGCATACCCCAGACTCCCTACACTCTCACCTGCTTAATTTTCAAACTTTTTATTATATGCTGATTTTTTTTTTTTGTACGATTTCAAATGTTGTAATGCCGTCTTTTTACTTATTTCACCATTTGCATTGCGTTTTTACTCTTCATAACTTTAAAATAGTTTGCAAATTACTGTATGCAAATTGGGATCCTAGTAGATTCGGCCAAAGTCTACTAAATTCAAAATGAGCTAATGTTTTCCATAAAATGGACTAAGTGTAAGAATCTCGTGTGTTGTTTTTGTTCAATTGGGAGTACAATACTGGTTGATGATGTTTGGAATATAATAGGACTCTGTTTTCTTACACATTTTTAAAGAATCCAATTGTTTTTTTTATCATATTGGAAGTATATGATCAAGCCCTTAAGATGACAGGATGTTAAACTCTTTTTTTTTCCTCACAGGTATTACTATAAGAGGGAAATTCTTGAACGAGTCGATGGTCGGAGGCTAGTGTACAAGTTTGGTAAGAATTCCAGTGGATGGAAGATTGAGGAGAATGGCATGGCCATGTGAGGCCGTAACCAAGAAGATGATCACAGTGGCTGTTAAATAACTACAAAATCTGTGGCAGGAAAGTTTCTTTGCTATCACCAACGTTTAAGACACAAACTTCCTTTAAGAGGGAAGGTGTTGCAGAAAATGTAAGCCAGTCTGTTTGGCTCTAGTAGGTTTTATGAACCAATATTATTGTTTTCTTTGTATCATGTTTTTGTACTTATGTTTTTACTAATGAAGGATTACCTTGAGTTACAGTATTTATGGTTTATGGGATTTAGATATTCTGCATATTCTATGATCTTTCTTTGTTCCCTGTGTGTGTTTTACATCCATGGCAGTCAACATTACAGAAATGACTTTTGGTGGGATTTCTTTTGTAGTGTGTTCACAAAAACTAGTTAGTTAACTATACTAGATAACTTCCACATGGATATTATATTAAGTGACAGAATAATACTTTATTTGTGGGAATTTTGTTTTAATTCAATGGTTTTGTATGCTGGCAAAAAAGCTTCTGCCTAAACGCACATACTCTGCTCATTGTTATGTTGATGGAATGATGTATTCATTAATGTCCATTTTAATATGATTAAACTGTTTTTCATTTTTCTCTTTAAAATGATGAAAGTTACAATGTATAAATCCAAAAATGCTATGTTTTTAATACACTAAATAAATCATATTTTTAAATGGACCTTGAACTCAAGTGTTTTACACATTCTGTGTGAACATGTTTGTGTGTCATTGTCAGTTGTTTCTAGAATTGTGACACTGATGAGTGACCTGAATATTTTAAACGGCTTCACACCACCGGGCGCTGTTTCGTCTTTCTTTTTTTAGAGTTAATGCTTTCACTTTTGGCTTTGTCACCACACCCACATGGCTGTCTTGATGCTGAACATGTTATTTCTAAGCTGTCTTGAACGCAGCACAGCAGCTTCTTATCCTAAATTTTGTTTTCTGCCCTCAGTTACATGCAACAATGTTTGACGCTGCAACTAGATAAGTTAAGTTCAGCATGTTAACATTTAACTATAGCTGCACATGGTTGCACAATAGATTGGTTGAAAAGAAAGTAAGGGAGGTAATATTCCTCCCTGCTGGGAGGAATATTCAATCAAGTCCAGCTCATTAACCAAAAATAGATATTACTGATCATATAAGTTTTTTGTGAGAAATAAAAATCTCCCTTATTCTGTTCAGTTGTTGTGATGCTGAGTTCTTCTATGGCCAGACCTGTTGTCATCTATGTGACAGGACGGTGACATCTTAGGAAATGCTTCTCAGTTTCGGTCCTCAGGACCCCCCGGCCCTGCATGTCTTAGGAATGTTCCTACTCCAACACACCTGACTCTGATTCATGAACCTGTGCTAAGGGAGGGACAATATGGGAAAAAAGTAATCTGGGATACAAAAACTGAAGTTGTATTTTTTTAGTTTAGTTTTTTTTAGTTTATTTGGATAAGCAAACCAAAACTATTTCTTTCCAAATATAAGGCAGGTTTTCTGGTTGTAGCCTAATTTACATATATTTTTATAAAGAAACTATATGCACCTCAAGCCAGTTGGCTGTATGTACATTTTCTCTATGGTAGTTTTATTGTCACAAAGCGGGTAGGTGGTGGACCCAAATGCAGGTGAGGAGAAGCAGCAGGCAGCCAGGATGAAGATTAACAGGTTTATTCGCAAAAACAGATACACTAAAACTGTGACTGAGAAACTAACTTGT
>JBAMHX010000004.1:484173-510364 GCA_037177515.1 Pseudomugil tenellus
TGTTTCCCATGTATTTAAGTCCCTTGGTTTGTCTGTTTAGTTGCGGGATCATTAAATTAGTTGGTTTGTCTGTAAGTCGTTTTCTGGTTATCTTAATAATAAACCCAGTTAATCCGCATCCTGGCTGCCTCCTGCTTGTCCTCCTAACCTGCTTTTGGGTCCATCACCTACCTGCATCCTAACAGTATGTGTATATATATGTATGTCTATGTATGTATAGATGTATATGTATGTATTTCTGTACATGTGTGACGAATGGCAGAATATGGGTTGTCAGATTGCGGTTCTTTTTTGTGGTGTGTATCTCTGTCTCTTATTTATGTGTTGTTTGTTTCTCTATCCCTTTCTACTGTTTTCTTGGTCTTTTCCTGTCCCCTGCGGTCGTGTCCAGCAGCACATTGAAATCTTTACCAACGATGATGTAACTAAAATAAAGAAAGAATTCAGATTATCAAGAGGAACTTTGTAAATTCACATATACATATAGTTCCTCTTGACAAAGCAAGTAAAAAAAAAAAGTTGTGCATCTGGTATTTTATAGTAAGTAGTTATTTTTGAAAGTAAAATTAATCAGATACACACTGATTACTTTCTGAAGTAATCGGTACGCATTACTATGTTCAAGTTACTTGATTTCTCAGTGGATGCCATGTTGCTGCCTCTGCAGAAATGTTCCTTTCCTATCAATCTCTCTACACCATGTTGAAATGACAAACCTGTCAAAGTTTAAAACATGCCCAGATAAAGGCGAACAGCAGCAAACCAAAGTGCATGGGCAAAACAAGTCCTTTCCATATGATCATATGGTCCACTGAATTACTGGAACAGGAGGCCACTTTGAGTGGTCTCACGTTCTGACCCTGTCTCTGGCAGAGGCATTTGAGCTCATGCTCATCCTTCAGAAGGGAGAAAAAAAGTGAAAGAAATCTGAACACATAACCCTCTTAAGAAATACGCCTCATCTGGCCTTTTGTATTGGCTTCGCTCGACAGACACCAGGTGCAGGATGAAAAAATCACTAAGGGAGGGGTAAGTGGTCATAAGGGGCTTCGTTGGATTGTAAAGTTTCCAAGAAGGATTCTACATGAAAACAGGTTTAGAACTTTAACTTTAAGTCTAAGAAATGACACATCACTGAATTTAATAATATATATTTATCTGGAAACGTTTTATGCAGTGAAGTGAGAATGCTTTACAAAATGGAAGGGATATTTTATTTTATTCAATTAAAAATGTAGCAAATGAGCAGAAGAAAAATCTAAATACAATCAACTTTTTAAAACTACCTTTTGCTTTCAACACAGCATACATTTTTAAAAGGATTACTTGCACAGAGGACGGCCCAAACAGAGACAGAACAGGGGATACTACACTGTTTTTTCCATCTCTTACTACCCATGTTGTGTTCTGCCCCCCACCTGTAAAATACACGCTGCTTCAGGCTGGCTGAACCTCAGAACAGTCCTTACATATGTCTGTATATGTCTACTGTGTGCTTGTTTTGGGCTGTACTGGAAATTTGAAATTCCCAACATCGATTAATAAATGATCTATTATTATTATTATTATTATTATTATTATTAGTTTCTCTGCAATGGCTCGGTGATGGACTGGTGACCAGTCCAGGATGTACCCTACCTGTCACCAGTTAATTGCTGGGATTGGCTCCAGCTTCTCTGCGACCATGAACTGGATTATATGGCAAAGAAAATGAATAAAAACATTTTGAAGGAACTTGGCTGGTTTGTTGTCCAAAACATCTTTAAATAACTACAGATCATCTGTGGATGGATGTAGCCTTCCTAAAATTCTCAGATCTTTTCATGTAATTCTAGACACAGTGTTGAAATCGAGGCTCTGTGGGGGCCATCTAATCACTTCCAGGATTTCTCCTCCTTCTTTATGCTGATATTTTCTAATAACCTTGTCTATATGCTCAGTATCGTTGCCTTGTTGCATAATAAATTTGGAGCCAATTATACTGATTGTAATGCATGATGGTTAGTATCTGCCTCTGTTTCCCAGCATTAAGGACACTATTAAACCAAATCTACTATAACTATATTTTTAGAATTGCCACTTCAAACTTGCCTGCAGACACTCATTATTGTAACACTCGCCACCATTCGGCATGAAAATACTGCCTTCTGCTACAACCAAATATTTAAACTTTTGACTCATCAGACCAAATAACCTCCTTACATTTTTCTGCACTCCAGTTCTTATGTTTTCTGCATAGTTGAGTTGCTTGGCCTCATTTCCACATCAAAGGTATGGCTGTTTGGCTGCAATTCTTCCATAAAAACCACTGCTGTGACATGAAACTTTCTTCATGAAACAACATTACCTCTGGTATGACTGAGTTTGACTGTTCCTCATTCAGTTTTATGTCTCTTGCACAGCTGTTTCTGTTTCAGTTAATGTCAGTGTTTCAGCCATCATGTGACAAGTTTGGTATAGTTGGTTGATCAAACACCTGAAATCTTAAAAAATCCCAGACATTTTGCAAGTATATCTATAAGAACTGTTGCTGGTTTTAAAGTGAAGAGAAATATATTCAGATATTTATTTTGTTTCTTTGAAACTGATAATGAACAACCTTTTTTTAAATTTTCAAAGACATTGTTGGTTTGTGACATTTTTGAGACCAGCTGACACATTTTGCATAGCATTGTGTTTGTACACTCATTTGGAAATATGTCCAAAAGTACGTAAGCTTGTAAGCCACGTAAAACTTGTCTTGTTTTCATTTTAATTGTGACATGCCCAATATGTACAATCATTAAGTTAAACTACTATGTTTAAAATAATCACTTTTAAAAACATAAAAGTGGAATTTTTCAGTTGAACGTTCAGCAATCAAGTGACAAAATCATCAGATAATGGACATGCACAGACACATGTGGACACATACACACAGAGAGAAGACAGAGACAGGCTCTAATAGGAGATAATGGATTCTGGGTCAACACCTGGTAATCCTTACATCAGAGGAGAGGAGGTTCCTTGACATTTTCCAGAAAGTGCTGTACAACATGCCTGTAATAAAAAGGTCATCTAAAATTTGCATCGGGGCAGGCTGGAACAAAGAAGACACACAAGTAGAATATGTCTAGCTTTTAAATTTAATATTGAGAAATAAGCTAATAACTTTATCAGTGCTGAACTGGTTCTCATCTATGGGAGCTACTGATATGGAAAGTTTGAATCGACTTTTTAATCACTGTTTGAACTTCAAGCCAGATAGATCTATTTTGGCACAGGTAGTAAAATGCTCAGCCTTAGCTGTATTTATGAGTTGGTTTTGGTTGCCTGTGTGTGTGTGTGTGTGTGTGTGTGTGTGTACATTCATAAAACCTCAGCAATGAAAAAAGGGCATGCACAGTCAATACTTCATAAGGTTTCCACATATATAGATGTGTACAGATTAAAGTTAAAGTTTCTCAGGGAATGGTTGCTCTTTGTCCAGCCACACCAGATTCAGTTCAATTTGTTGGCAAATTACTTCTAGTGTATTTTTTATGCCAAAGCAGAACCAACAACCTTTAAAAGGACAGAGCTTCCGTATTTTTCATTTCACAAAGTGTGGTAATATTTTTAATTTTTAAATCTCATTGGTTTTGATACAAGAGATTGAAGGATGTAAAGCTAAAGGACATGGAAAAATTCTATTCTTGGACTATGTGTCAGGCAACACAATATCGCCCTCTGCTGTGTGATCAATTCCAGCTTTGCATGCACTTTCGCAATCACACCACCTGCTACGCTCTAAGCCTCAACCACACTGTGCTGCAAAGAGCCTCATTCTGCTTGATGTGTGACCCTGTAACTGCAGCAGCTTTTCATGTAGACCCATCACAATAATGAACTTTTCAACCTCTCAACCCTTTCTCACCACAAAGACTCTCACAAAAAGAAAGAAGAAAAGCATTTCCAGAGCTGTGCATTCCTCATGGTTTGACTTGGACAGAAACCTTTCTGAGCCACATCTGGTTTTGTTTTGCTGAGCTCTCTTTCCTAATTCAATTGGGTCTTAAAAAATACAGCTTCAAGTAATAAGTGAAGGGTTGGTTGTGCTGCTTGTTGTACACTGTAAAATGAAATTACAAAGACTGTAATTGGTTACTTCCATTCAGTTTCTCTGTGCTCTTTGGCTGACTTCTATATAATGAACGCCAACATTAGGATTAGAAAATCTGAATCAATAATAATATGTATTTCTATGATAGTGGTAACAATCATATCTGACTTTTAGCAGATATGAGCAGATGTTTCTGAGTTCACCAACTCAGAAACATCAACAGAGCTAGATGTTTAGTCTAGACCAGAGGCCTGTATCACAAAGCTAGATTTTCTCTTATCGGGGTAAATTCAGGGTTAACTTTGGGTTTTTCTGGACTATGACGCTGGTTTACTTCTTACCAAGCTGTATCCACAGTAGGTTATGTTCTGGATAAGAGATCAGCAAGTACAAAAGCGCCACCTCCTGACCAATCAGGTGTCATGAAAAACAGCCTGCCCATTTTTAGAGGATCCTGTTGCTGCAAAAATAATGAGAGGAACGCTTAGGAGAGAAAGAGTCTTTAGGGTCAGATCCAACGCGTTGGACTTTAATGACCGTTTCTCCTGTCAAGAATGACGAGTCAGGTTTCTTGATTGAGAAGATTATAAATTTAATAAATGAAGAATAAAAGAAGTTGAACATACATTAAACATTAAAACATGGAGTGAGACATGAAGACAGACAGAGATCTGTTGTCACACAGAAGTCCAACGTAACTCTGACCAGTCACTTGGAGACAATTTTGTCTAAAGACTTGTGTGCGTCACAGAGTGCAGACAGTTTAGACGGGACTGTTGTAACAGAACAGTCCCGTATAAACATTTCCATGATAGGAAGGACACAAGTCAGACAGATGGTTTACTAAGGTCAGAATGACATAGAATCATGATGGTCAGCCAGATATTAATTAAGAGTAAGGTAATTAAGGTAAGATATGAAATATCCGTTACTAGACTTTCCAGATGACAGGCTGTACCAAGGTATCGAGTTTCATCAGATGGGCTGAGATACATATGTCAGCTTTTGGAGCTGTTTGTATCAAACGTGACCCATCAAAGATGGGCATTTACTGTCCTGCATCGCATTGAGTTTTTTTTGCCAGAGATATCAAGTGTAGGAAAGATGCATCTCAGCCAAGGATAAAAAATTATATATTGTGATTGGCTTTAGAATCAACCCCAAAGCTTTAATGTAAATTCATACCCGTAAAAAATGTTGCGCATGTGCTGCTGGGTCCACCGAGGTCTGATGCCACACCCACCGCTACAATCTTCATCATTGTTTGACACTGCCAACTGCTCTGACGGAGTATTAGCCTGAGAGGACCACCCCCCTGTCTTTTTGGTTGCACTTTTTTACCTGCAGGGCTACAATAAGCTCCGTTCATCCAGACAACAGACTTAGT
This sequence comes from Pseudomugil tenellus, assembly GCA_037177515.1. Lineage (NCBI taxonomy): Eukaryota > Metazoa > Chordata > Actinopteri > Atheriniformes > Pseudomugilidae > Pseudomugil > Pseudomugil tenellus. The sequence goes on from JBAMHX010000004.1 coordinate 489,642, forward strand.
AATAAAGTGGGCTGAAATGGGCGCAGATCCTTTAAAGCACTGGTGAATGGTGTAGATAAAGCATTCCCAGAAAAGTTTTTGTTTTAATACAATGATCTGAGTGCTGCCAGTTTATGTTGTCCCATCAATTAATATTGGATGGATCCAACAAACTTTTCTATCTTTCAATTTTCTGCCAGCATTCCTTCCTGGCATTTGCTGCAACAGTGTTGATTATAGCCTGAATTATATCTTTTATTTATTTATTTATTTTTTAACTTGTTATGTCCAGCATTAAATCAGGCAGAATGATGGTCTGCTTGCTGTGTTTGTTAAAAGGAGCTTTATGTATATATGTATATACCAACTTCAAACTTTATTTATTTGTAAAACAGCTTTTCATGCCGTAGGCAATACAAAGCACTCTATTGGTTAAAATCAATTCAATTTAAACACACAAACAAATAAAATAGCATTAGCTTATACAGGTATACATACACACAAAGGCAGACCACCCATCCCCACACCCATCACACCCCCACCTCCAACTGTCCCATTCTCTTAAATAAAACTATTTAAACTGACTAAAATGAGAAAATAAATAAATAAAACTAAGTAGAAACATCCGGCTCGGCACTGATGTTAATGTGAGGAAAAGATATTAAAGGGATCCACACCGGGAGCCACACACGCTCTACCTCTAATATTTTTACCCGATCACACCACCCCAAACACATCCCTTCATACACACACCCACACGACTACATGTATATTCATCCTCACATTCAGTCCACCGCATCCACATCCCCACACACACATTCACACATACTGAGCCATCTACACAAACCCATCCTCCTCTTCTTTCCACCCAAAATCCTCCACAACTACACACACCTACATACACCCATCCCCTCTCTTTCTCCTCCCACCCAACCACGCACTCTCCCCACTCCCCCACCTACATAGCTTTCTCTCCCACCGACGCAATCACACATTCCCATCACCACCATTCATATCTCCCACTTGCTTCCCACCTCCCATCCACGCCAACATATACTCACACACCTACCCATTCTCCAACACTCATTCCCTGCAACATCCACGTACACAGCTCCACTCACACACACCCACCCATCCATGCACACCCATTTTCGCCTCCTTTGTTCTCAACTTCCAAAACACCCCCCCCCCCGAACTTCACCCCCACCTCCCCCCAGACAAGGAGGGTCCTGGCAGTCTGTACAGTTGTATCTATGGAATACAAACACTAGAGCTTATTAATTTTTGCACATCAGGCTTTGCATCTGTATTGCAGTGCCATGGAATCTACTCCATTAACCTGTTTCTTCTTTTTTTGCAGGTCTTATTTCTCATTTCTTCCTTTTTGCAGGTCTTACTTTTTATTTTCCTCTATCTGAAGGTCTTCCTGGATAGCAGCTGCAGTGTATACTAATCTGTCTTTCCTGTGTTTTCTGACCTCAGCGACTCGAAGCAGATGGCTGTCCTCTCGAGCCGGGTTATACTGGAGAGGTTGCCTCCCTGTTAAAATGGAGTTTTCCTTCCCACTGTCACTGCATGCTTGCTCATGATGGGAGATTGGATCGAAGTCAAGATTTGATGCAATCTTGCTGGTTCACTATATAAGGCTGTTTTATGACTTGGCTTCTCTGTGAAGCGCCTTGAGATGACGTTGTGAAATGGTGCTATACAAATAGTTTAATTAAAGTTTAATTGAATAAATTAAAAAAAAATCAGTAACAGCAGCCAATTTTAATGAAATATTATTCCACAATGCTTTTTTGTATTGATAATGTTTGGTAGATTCTCAATGAAGTCCTTTTCAGTTGCGATTGGAAGCTAGATTTCCAAAGTAATGGTTGTCATGTTGCTGAGAGGAGTACCATGTATCATTTTGGCATCTGCAAACTCAGTTTTAATAAAATGCATGTCTGTCAACACTTCCTTTACCACCACTAGTACTTCAGCAAGCATCAAAGTTATTTTCTGAGAGGAAATATCTGGTGAAAAATAAAACTCAATAAAGTCAGGGGTGAATTCATTATATTTGCCAAATATGATTGCATGAATATTCAATTTAAAAGAGATTTGTGTCTGGCATAATTTCACTAGCATAGAGTCTGCACATTTGTATCTATGGAATACAAACACTAGAGCACATTAATTTTTGCACATCTGGCTTTTCACACACAGAACGATCTGTATTGCAGTGCCACTTCAATCTACTTCAAGTGCCACTAACTGGATTTAGAAAAAAACAGCTAATCAGATGCATGCAGACATGCAGACAGGCAGGCAGGTCCCTGAAACAGCGAAGCTGTCTGAGCCTTTTGTAACAGGAATCCCACTGTCTGTCCAGGACACACAGTACATACTGTGTGTCTACTACAGTCATTAAGGGTATCCAAGACAGAAAACAGTTTGCTTAGAGTTCTTCTCTCCACCATTGCGTCAAAGGTATCAATGACAGAGGCAGGCTTCCTGCTCAGTTTGTTCAGTCTCTTGGTGTGACTGGCTGCAATGCTGCTACCACAGAGGAGAATAGGAACTGCACACAACAGACTGGTAAAAGATTTCCAGCATCTTGCCTCACATGTTGAATGACCCCAGTTTCCTAGTAGAGTCTACTGCAGGCCTTCTTACCCCCCAATTACACAGTGCTTTACTGCTTAATCACGGCCAAAAAGTTCTGAAAATATGGTGGACATAGACGTTAATGATAACTTTTGGTTAATTTTGGCTTGGCTGTGATTTGTACGTGTTTTTTCGGGGTATGGCCTTTGGCATCTGTTCCGCTGCCATAGCACTCCCCAGTCACGGGTAACGGCGGCTCGGCAGAACAACTTGCTACGCATAAAAGCTGCCACGTAAGGCTGGTCTTCACAGTTGCTGGTCCAGATCTTCTACAGTCCACACTTCTTCTCTCAGCGAGGATATGTTGCACTGAAATTAAGTGACTCTTTTGGAGCTGTAGCATGATGAAGAGGACACCACTGGATTGAGGGTTCATGTTTGTCCAGTCTCTTGGTGTCACTGGCTGAAATGCTGCCCCAGCAGCAGACCAAAGAGGAGAACGGGAACTGCCCACAACAGACTGGTAAAAGTCAGTTTATCAGTGGGAGGCTGTCTGCCACACTGAACCCCATGGCCCAAAAAAATGTAAGTCACTTTGGAAAAAAGTATCTGCTAAATGACTGTAATGTAATGTTCACCCCTGGACATTTAGACTGTATCTGCTAAGGTCTCAGAAAATCGGGTATTTATATGCAGCATATTTTAAGTGATACAGAAGTGATTAGGCATTGATCGATTGTATTTCGAACTTGTTCAAGATGTCGTTTAACAGGCTTAGGGCCATGTCGGCAGATAAAATCCATTTGTCAGTGATAAGCCATTAAATAGGCTATCATCTGACAGCAACAGTGTCATCTCTTTATCCTCTGAAGCCTTGCAAATGTCTGAAGGAACCTCTTGCTTTTGTTGACACAAACTGTGGTCATGTGTAGTGTCTTTTTCTTTTTAAATCCAAATTTCATCTGAATGTCTCGCTGAGCTCAGACCCAGTGAGCTCTTTGAATTGGACAGACATACCAAGTTAATCAAAGCAAAACAGCTTTGATTCCTCTTCTCTAAGGAATTTGATACTTTAGTAACACTTTATAACATGTGTACACTACAAAGTATTGGTTAAGCATTAATAAATACTGAATTCTTAATTTGACAATAATACTCATTAGTATGTGATTTATAAGCACAGTTGTACTGCTGTTCTGTATAGGCCTGAACCCCCTTACTAAACTAATCAACATGACTGGCTATGGATACCCACTCAGGAATAGGGTTACTATTAGTCACCTCCTGTACATGGATGACATCCAGCTGTACACCAACAGTGAGCGAGGCATCGACTCACTGCTCCACAACGCCGGGATCTACAACATGGACATCGGAATGTCATTCGGACTGGATAAATGTGGCTGGATGATAACAAAGCGAGTGAAGGTAATCCATATGGAGGGCATTGCACTCCCAGAGGGCAGGATAACATATTTGGAAGAGACAAGTATCTGGGCATACCACAGGTGAATGGGAACCATAGACTATAAATACAATTACTGGACAGAGCATACATGACGTCACCCATAGGTTTCTGAAGAGCTGATTTGAAGCCCATAGGCAGGTCCTAGCGTCACCATCTCGGTGTTTCGTCATTACTGGAAAATCCAAAAATGGATGAAAAGGTAGAGCTGAGAGGGTTTCGTCACGGTGGGGCCAACAGGAAGCATGCAGCTGCATCCAGTGATAGCACTGATAGCCCTTCTGACACATATTAATCAAAAGGACGCAACTCTAAATTTAAGATAAATTTGACCTATTAAACAAAACTTTTTTTGGAGCCACTTTGTAAACATGTTTATTTCAGCTGTGAAATGGGACATTTTAACATGGGAGTCTATGGGGATTGCTCTCTATTGCAGCCAGACATCTAGCGGTGAGGGGTGAACTGCAAGTATTTTCACTTCACGATTAGCCTCAAAATCCGCAGCCAGAGACTGCCTGATGGGAACCATGAAGAAGCCACAAGAAAAGCTGCCACAGGCAAATATCTGCAATGAGTGAGGCAAATACTAAGAAGTTAGCTCAATGGCAAGAACAAGATCCAGGCAATCAACAGTTATGCCCTGCCAGTGATCAGATACCCTGCTGAGACAATAAGCTGGCCAAAGGAGGAAGTTCAGGCCACAGATGTCAAAATGCAGAAGCTGCTCACCTTGTAGGGTTCCACCCCAAATCCTAACCCTAAGCACAAAGCAGGAGGCAGAGGACTAGTGAGTATCAAGACCACTACCACACTGGATTAGATGAAGCAGTATAGAAAATGGATAAATTAATATATATATTACATCTCTTACATACCTACAATTCTGCTGACTTTTACACAACATCTAAAAAGGCAGGTGGAGGTATGGGGGACATGAGACCAAGCTTCTTTGGATCATAAAGGCTAAGGCTAAGGCTTCCAAAGATGATGATGAGATATTCTAAGGAGTTGGGTGAGTCTTTAAAATATAAACAATATTATGATTCAGGCTGTAAAATATTACATAATGTCCATGTCTGGTTTTGATTTTGAATAGATTAGATATTTTTATATGTTGAAAAATATTGTGTAACGTTCTTACTTACATTTCTGTTTCTAAGCAAAAAGAATTGGCCACATTGGCCTCAGTTACAAAGCGCAACTCTATCAGGAGGTTTTTGTGTACTGTTCTAAGTTCTGGTAGGACTTCCAAGATGGCAACATCTAGATAAGTTTGCTCTGAGTCGCTAATATTTGCAATAAAGGAATCCCACCTTCAAACAGAACATAAAAATATACAGTACATACAGTACACTGGACAAAACAGGTGTGAGTGGGTAACAGTGTCAAACTATTTACTGTGACAGCTAAGTGAGCTTCAGTTGGGACTTTATTTTGCCACGATACTGTGTTTCAGTGACTTACCATCCATCAAGAATATATGATACCAAAGGATAGAAATCGGGCTAGTCATTAATGTTAACACACTGTAACCCAAGACTGTCTTGTATTACAGAATACAAATGGTATTCTGAGAGGAAGATGCCTTTCTGGATATCCATCAGGACATACACAGATGTGTCATTTTGAATCAAGATAAGAAAAAGTTCACTGAACTCCATGTTCTCATCATTACTGTATGCAAGAAGCTGTCCTTTTTTATATGCAGTGCCCTTGTACTGAATGTCTGCAGTGACAGAAGTATTTCTTTCTGAAAAGGCAAACTCCTTCACTGTATGAAGATTGGCATAAAATGCACATCTGCCCTTCAGTTGAAGTAGTTTACTGCATTTGCTCCTAGCTAAAAGATATGCCTGATACATCTTATGACATTCTGACAAAGTTTTTGAAATTTTTAAAGTGTCTAGCACATCTTTTAAAATAACTGTTTCGTGGCAAACCTGTTTTCTTCCAGTGAAACAATACAGTAATGCGGTTATGTTATCATGACATTCAGATTAATTTATGATATAATTAGAACTATACAGGGAGTATATCATCATATGACTGCTAGTATTATTTATTGATATAAATGGAAGCCGTGTTTTGTGATAAAGATCATTGAGGATACAACACATACTGTTGAACTGAATCAAAAAAAGATAATCATAGTTTAATTGAATCATGAGACCAGTGCAGGTGCAGCTTAATTATGAATAAAATAGCTGCACTTATATCTTCAAAATGTTAAGATAATTATCTATATAGATTGATATGATTTTCTTTAGACATACCCTATTTTCCCCTATATCGCCCACCCCTATGTACATGTCACAGATGTTAGTTCAACCTGAGGTGTTCTCTATTTTTTTGTTTATTTACATGCTACTTTGCATAGTATAATAGGAAATAATAGTAATTTCAAAATAACTTTAACCAAGTAGATAAACCAAAACCAACCTAATACAAAGGCCTTTTCCGAAACGCCTCCCTGGTCCCTTCCCCTATGCAATTCCTCTCGGTTTGTGCATTCATGTGGAGTGGTCGCCATATTAAGTGCCATCCGAAACCAATTACTGGCGAATGAAAGTGGCCCTTAAAAGTGAGTGTGCATACCATGCTGACTTAAACGCATAGAGCAACGCACACAGAACGCCAATAGCGATATGGAGAAAGTGTCATATGAGTTCCGCACGTTGCACTGTTTGTACGCCACTATTTATTTATTTGTACCATTAAATAAATAAAAATCACGAGGTCTACAAAACATAGAACTGGTATACATTGAGAAACCACATGGCTTCCTGTAATGTTACAAACATCAAGTACTTCAATTAATTAAGTGTTCGATGAATATATAAACATTTTAATTTGCAAGGGTTGTTTGAAAACCGAAATAGCTTATCACGCAGCATGCTGAAAAGAATGCCCTATTTAACAGAAAAATACATTTTTTACAAAGAAGGCTGGGAGTAAGTTCATAGTGCATGTGCTACAATATCTCACCTACTTTAATATGCTACTGCCCTACAATATTGGAAAAAGTAATTTGTCTGTATAAATGTAAAATAGTAATAGTCTACTCTGTCATTCCAAGGACATAATTAAGGAGTTTGACATCAAATGCTTGGTGTCAGTATAGCAAATTATGTACATGCAATGAATATTATGGTTCTATATTTATTGCAAAAAATACAAAGACAAATTACATTGTGTAATGATATTTTCTCAAATCAAAAGCAAATTAAACAAGTGCAAAAACCTAAATTTAATTGTGATCCAGTAACTGTTATGGTAGCTCAGGGCATCATGGGTGAGGAAGCAGATGTTGTGGAGAAAAGCATTAAGGTGGAGCAACATTATTAATAATGTTCGTAGACATTTGTACCTTCTGGCAGAACGTTCTCTCTAATCCTGCAGCACCCTGTGTAAAACGGTGACTGCCTCTACTGTCAATGATGCCAGGTTTGGAACCATGGTAACGATGATTTCGGTTTCCCTTGGGCGCGAGGGGAGGGTGTCCGAATGTGAAGCTTCCGGAATTATGGCCCACTCCGCAATTATGGAACGTCGTTCAGCAGTGAGGGCGCCTTTACGGAGGATGTAGGGAAAGTGTGTAGGGGTAGGAAGGAAAAGGCCACAAACATGAAACAAAGGACACTTAAATACTGGCTGATCAGACAAGTAACAAAAAATGGGGGTAACACATGCTAACAGATAAAATAAACAAAACCCAAAACAAGTGGGAACAGGCTTCCTAGCGCTTGTGTGTGCAATATATTTTATGTGGTTTAAAATAAAAATGTATTAATTGTTGTTGTTGACATTTAAAAGCCATGGTTAAATCCAAGATGCACATGCATCGCTTAGTTTAATTTGTTATGGTGTTCCTGTAAGCTGACTAAGAAAGGTTAAATTACTAAAACAAAGAAAGTGTTCTTAACATATTAAGATTGGCTTGTACATGGGACTAAAGATGATGGCTATTGGTTACAAACTGTTGGGATACCTGACACATGTAAAAAGAATTAAACCTTCCAGTAACAAGCTAACATTAGCTCAACGTGTGTGCCTTCTTTATTCTTCACCAGTTAGACTTGTTGAGAAGACTTAACACTAAGTTACCTCCTAGTTGGAATGTCAGAGGGGCAACACTTACTCTGGAAGAATGTATGTATGTGTGAGCAAAGGTATAATGAAAACGAAAGATAGACAATTTGTCGCACTTTGATTGGCTGAGAAACAGGAAATAGGTTTGTGACTCATGTTTTGGTCCCGCTAAAAATGGAGAGTAAAAGTAAAACAGAAGTAGTGCTGCAGGAGGCCATTGGTGTTCTGCAGAATATTTTGTCTTCTTCTGACGTATGTCAAATTTGTCGTCAATTCTTGAGCATCAAAGAACAGGCTCTCCTGTAACTAGGTAACACAGGCTGCTGTGGAAAATCAAATGATGGAACTCTTTAGAACATCAGCTGCAGCAAACCAGGCTGGCACGCAATACCAAACTGGAGGATTACTCCAGTCATTAAGACATGAGAAACATTTTGGCAGTTGGACATCCTGATCAAGAAAAAGGTTAACTAAATCCATACTCTCGTTATATTTCCCAAGTTAGTTACACAATCGTCATGCCAATTTAAAACACAACAAAAAGCTGTCATATAACACTAAAAGGTCCCATATTATGCTAAATAGACTTTTATGAGTTTTTAATCTTCTATTAGTGTTAATTGTACCTTAAAACGATCCCAGAAGTAGTTTTATTTTTCATTCATGCGTTTTCGTAGTTTTATCGCTCTAAAAAGAAGATTGCAGCTAAAGCAGAGCAAACGGCCTCCCCTACCTGAAAAGCATGCCATCTCCTCCACTAAGTGTGCATGTGGCTCTCCTCAACAGACACTGCATGCTGACTACAGTGGCTTCTCTCTGGCTGCTCAGTGTGGGCGTGGCAAGGGACAGGGAGCAGTTTGGAGAAATACGGACCCAGGCTTTCACAGTTCCGGCTCGAAATCTCTCAGCAACAAGTGAGTGGTATGGCAAAATTTTAGTATGGTGCATGTTGCAAAATGCTAGAGGACCAACATGTGTTCCTTGATTTTAGGTACATTCACTCACAATCGTTCAGTTTGTTCAGTAAAATGAACAGATTTCTAGCGGCTTAACTTTTTCAGTGGGGGGTAAATTAAATATTCTTTCCATCATGGCAACGTCGTTACTGACTATAAAATGGTTTTGAGACTGTGTTGCTAAGTTTCACATTTGTTGGAATTAATTGTGTGATCATAACGGAGAGGAGTTGGTGTAATGCTGCCCTCATGTGGTATGGGAATTATGGAAAATACCACTTGCCGAGTTCAAATTTGCACATGAACACCCCCTTTTGTCTTAATTTTGACTGGAGAACTCGAAGATTATTTTTATACCCGAGTTGCCGAGAAGAAGTCAGATTTGACCTTTTAAAATAGCGTAGAGCAGCGAAGAAATTGTGGATAGTAAGAAATGTGCAGGTTTATAAATGTTTTTACTCGTGCTAGCTTAATGTTTAAATATGTAGCATAAACAACTTATGCATTTCCCAATCGTGTCGAATAAAAATGCTTCTGTATTAAAATTAGGCTACGATATTATTCATAATCCATACAAAATACTGCACATCTACGGTTTGAGTTTTGATACATCTTGTTCTTCATGTAGCAGATAAATTAATTACATCAGGACTGTTTTACCTATGTGGTTATCATAAAGTTTATGTCCACTATTTTTTTATTATACTACGAACACAACAGCACTTGAACAGAACAACTCATAATGACTGCGATCAACAATACTATTCTGTAAGGATTTTAGATTGTTTTTATGTAAGTTTCAAGTATTTTCTTGCATTGTATTGCAGCCCCATCCTTTAAAATTTTGAATATACTTTTTGACAATGGGTTTGAAATTCCTAAGACATAGTTTTTGGCAAAGACGATGAAATGTTCTGCCTTAGCTGTGTTTATATGTTGGCTTTCGGTTGATTGTGTTTGCATGCATACATCTGTAAAAGTGCTGTATTTTAACAGGGTTTGTGCAGTCCATATTTTAAATGGATGTTTAAAGGATAAAATTAACAAGGCCTATGCCACTGGAAGCGACAGCTAGGCGTACAATCCCAAACACCCCGATACTCCAATTCCCCAATCCTCGAATAGACACAATACATTAATAAAAAGCTACACATGTTCAATCTCAAAGCTCCACCTGGTGTTGAAACTTTGAACCAGCCCGGTATGACATCATGACTGGATGCATCCTGAGGTTATGACCTTTTATTTGCACAAGATTTGATGTCAATGAGACGAATAGTTCTAGAGATATAGCCACAAAATCTGATTTTTCACACGTAAAGTGCCACCTGGTGGGGAAACCATATATTCTTAAATTGTGAAATTCAATACCGGTCATTACTGAGGGCATGATCTTTTATTTGCACTTGATTTAAGGTCAATGAGACAAATAGTCCAGAGTTATAGCCAAAAAATATGATTTTTCTTACACAAAGCGAGGGGAAACCATAAATCCAATAATCAAGAAATTTGATACAGATTGTTCAATCGTTCAAATCCAATTGTAAATAGTTCCAGAGATATAGGCAAAAAACTGATTTTCTGTACATAATGTGCCACCTAATGAGGAAACCATAAATCCCAAAATGGTGAATTTGGATGCAGGTCATCCCCTTGGGGACTTTAAAAGGTACATAGAGTTGTTTGAGTTATCCCACTCACACAAAGGATATCTGGTGGTGGACAGCAGCGGTCATGATGAAACCATAATATCCCTGACACTCTGCTTTCGAGGATATAAAAATACTCAAGTTTCTCACCAAGTCTGATTGGCTCTGACACAAAATAATAAAAGTGAGGGGCCAATGGATATAGAGAATTTATCTGCCTGGACTCTGAGTCTTGCAACAACACACACACTTGCGCTGCCTGCCTCGTGTCCAAACTCTCTTCTCATCTCTGCTGCAAGCCTTGCCCTACTACTGCCTCTTTTCACCTATTGCAATAGTGAACTTATCAAATAATTGACCCCTTTTACACCACACAGACAGTCAGAAAAAGAAAGAAAAATAAAAGAAAAAAACTTTGCTACAGCTATGCACTCCTTACAGCCTGACTTAGAAAGAAAAAGCCTCTGAACCACATCTGGTTTTGCTTTTTGAGAACTCTGCCCACATTCAACTGAATCTTAAAAATACGCCTCAATTTTATAAATGAAGGGTTGTGCTGTTTATTTTTGCACTGTACAATAAAATTGTAAGGACTGTAATTGGTTACTTCCATAATTACATCGAAAGTAATTCATGTAGTGCCCTCAGGGCACCAAATGAGATAAACTAAAATGATGATAGCATTAAAGTAAGTAAACATTTATTGGATCTTGTCTGTGGATCCTGTCATTTCAGCTTCAGGAACATTTGTGCAAGCAGGCTCTAATGGAATTAGTTGTAGAGAGATGGCATGCTTGAGTGAGCATGTGAGAGACATTGAGTCATACTATTATTTGAGAACCACTGGAGGGCAGTGAAAGCATTGTTGTTGGCTGAGAGGACAATCAGAAGGATATGCTGTAAATGTAAGCTCAGTTAACAATTAGCAGGGCGTGAAAGAGAGGTCATGCATCATTGGTCTAGAAATACAAACAGGGACCTCTGCCTTGTCTGTCTCCCCTTGAGCTCACCTTCTATGTGCTTGCCCATGCATTGCTGCTGTTCAAATATAGGTTCCTAGTTTGTCCTGCTCATTTGGCATATCCTGTACAGCAGAGATGTTTTGAGTGAAACATAGGCCAAAAGGAACATTTTAGTGTAGCTGTGCACTTACTGATGCTGTTTCTCTAGGGAGTAGATCAAGATGTAAATTGAGTGAGACAAATATAGGAAGAAATAATCTAATATTAAGAAATAATAATGACATAATGGAAACATGGAAGTTAAACATATATACAGCCTTTCTCTGTTTAATGCATCTTTCATCAAGCTGGACCAGACCTTTTACGTAACTTGCAAACATATAAAGTAGTTTATGTTACAACAGCAGCCATTCTGTTAAAATCTGTCTCATGATTGGAAAAAATTCCAATAAACAAAAAAAAACTATTGACTTGCATTTTGTAACAATACCAGATTTTTATATCACAGTTACTGTTATATATAACATTCAAGCTGGACGAGGCAAAATAGTTTTTAGTCAGAGTTGGTGGGTAAACTGGATGTGTTGCACAGGTGAAGTTGAAGTAGATTTTTGTGCCTACTCTCAAGCTTCTTTTTGGGCAAATAACATTCAGCTTGGAGAGAGCATGCTTGAGAGAGCACACTCTCAAGCATGGGACAACCTCAACTTTCACAACAACTCTTGCCCTAATGGACAGATGGACAAGCCAACAATCTATTTTCACCCAATGGTGTCAGTTACCTTTTAATTCACTTTTTTTAGTGATTTCTGTAGGAAAAGACCAACAGGTAGCTTTGCTGTCTTCCGGCTTTGGCCAACTTAGCTCATGTCCACTGTGAAGCAACATTTACATTGATTCTTTTGAAATGGCTTCTAAAATAGTAAACTTTGGTATTATTGTTTGGCACTGAATGAGCCATATAGGACAGAGACTTATATCGCCTATTCACAGAGATACAAAAAGCTTGGTTCCTGTTCTGCTTTTCTTTTCCATTGGTTTTGTAACTTTGTAGTGTGCAGCTTTATCTCCTCTTAGTATTGCAGTATTGCATCTCTTTCACTTAATTGTGCATATCTTTGCAGTTTTTGTAAGTGTCTTTGTAGCTGTTGAAGCTGTTTCCTTTCACTGGTTTTCTTTCCCTGTTTAAATCTTTCTGATTGGTTTGGGGTGGTACATTTCTTTTTCATCTCCACATCATTGGTTTCATGGCTCCTTGTGCTTTTTGGATGACTTCCCAATAAGGGGTACCAACACTGAATTAAACAGAAGTAAAGGAATCTAAGTTGTCAGGAGGCTATGTGAGGCCCCCTTTCAGTTATTTCCTAAGTGGATTTACCAAGATCAGCCTTTTCATTCAAAATCCTCCTCAGTAGCAAGAGGAAGTTTATAGAAATCAGTTTTTTTTTATTATGTAATCTCATAATGTAAACCACTAAGAGCAATTTATTTTGATCACTGTGGCAAGTTTGGCAAGTAGAGCAATCAAGTCACTGCTTTCTAATTTGGATCATGCCCTTGACAAGTATGCTGCGTTTCTGAGGGTTATTACTGCCAATATGATTAAGAGGCGATCACAAGAAAGCATTAAAAGTTTTTACAGGAGACTTACTGTAACTCAGAAGTTTTAAACATAGAGAAGTTTTAAATCTAAGTTAACAGTGCTAACAGAGACTACATGGTTGGTATGGGAGCCCTGCTTCTGTCTGGGCCTCACACAGAGCTGTTATATGTGTATCACACAGAGAACATGGCGGGATCAACAGCAACGGATTAACAGTGGTGCCAAGAGGATATGTAAGGGGCCAATTTGCTGGAGAAAGATCTGGCATCTGAGCAGCTGATCCTTTCAGATAGGAGCACAAAGCTTATGGTCAGCTCCTTTTTAAAAAATATTGCCTCATACCACTTTACTTGTTTTCCACATAATTATTACAAGGTTATTAGGAGAAGCATCATTGTTGATTTTACATCTAACAGGTTTAATGGCTGAGATAATCTAAAACCTAAATTCGATTATGAGGCAACATGATAGAAGAAATCCAATGTGTAGAGTTCTTTATAAACTCTATAAGTTCTCTCTTCCACTATTTCCCTGGAAGAGAGAACTATAAAATTCAACAAATATTGCAGTATACTGTATATTATAGTTACCTATGTGGCCATACATCAATTCTGTAATGTCATAAAACATTTTTTCTAGGGGTAGTGGGATGTATGCCTTCAGGGACAACCATGCAGGTTGCACATTTCTAATACAGTCTAGACATATTTAATATCTGTATATGAAGTAAACAATATACACTCAGACTTTCAAATTTTTAACCTTTGTTTTTTTTCAAACCGTGTCCTGCAATTTGAACAGTTTATATACAGTGTTACAGCCCATGGTATGTCACCTTGTGGACTACATGCAAATTAAAACTGTGCGGGTGTTCATGGGGGATTGATTGCTTCTAGATTCTTTCTGGTGCTGCCCTGACAGTGACATTGCTGTTCTGCGATTGGTCGCCCACACTCCTGGTTACCTGTAACTGGCTAGACATGTGTTATCCTCTTATGAGCACTGCCATAAAAACTGTATGCTATAAAAACATAGGACATCTCCTGACCTTAGCATCAAAAACTAGTCTCTCTGATACAGGGACACTGGCACTGGGAGAACAGTAGACTGCAGATGAGGTAGAAGGTTCAACAGAAATTGAACGTCCTGGCGCTCATTAGCTGCTTTTAATTGTGCTATTAAATGCTGGAGTTATTCCTCAATAATGACAACCAAACTTACCACTTCAGAACTCGTCTGTTCCTAGCCTTTAAAAAAAGTTACAAACACAGTTCAATAAAAGAATGTTAAAAAAAACAACTAGAAAATTTCTGAAAAATTTGGATGGGTCCCAATGCAACTACTGCCCGGGTGTCATTGTGAGTGGGACAGAAAGCGATAGAGATAGACAGGAAAAGACAGACACAAACAGGAAGACACAGACAGACAGACACAGCCAGATGAAAAGACAGACAGACAGATAAATAGAAAGACACACATGTCTATACACTTATAGACAGGACGATACAAAATGATAGGAACACACAGACACAGACATATACGTTATCAACCACTTTCTAAGCAAAACACTAGATGTCGCCATAACACCTTTTCTCCCCGTTAGCTGGTTTTTCACTTATGGTCCTTGCTAAATGCATGGAAAACTGCATATTTTAGAAGGGTGATTTGATTCGATATATTCACGGAAATGTCTTCTGGGATGACCTGTGCTGTTGTTGGATACTTACAAAACTCGGGAAAACCTACAGATTTTATGAATGGAGCATGTTATGACCATAAAGTCACTCGCAAGATGATGCAGAGAGATAAGGTGATTTCACAACAATGAGTGGCAGCACTGAAGTTAAAACACCCACCAAGAGGATCTTCTTCTGCTCTTATTTAGTTGGTCATAAAATGACAGAGCTGCACCCAGATGGAGAATTATATCTGAGTTACAAACTATCACCAGTGAATTGGTGGCGAAGGCTAACCACGCAGCTGATCAGACACCTGCTTCCACCTTCAGCACAAAGAGCCTAGTAAGTACTCTGATTATTGGTGAAGGTCATCTCATGAGGTATCTTTTATTTTGTACCGTATTTTCATGACAATAGGGCGGACTAAAAAGTCTAATGTGTTGTGTGACTTTGAGAAAGCGGCTGTCGGAGAGGACAGTATGAGAACCGAGTAGAGAGAAGTATGGCCGCAGTGAAAGAACAAGTGAAGTAAATGAGAGCTAACTATTTGAAAAAAATTTAAATACATATTTTGAGGCAGATTACGAGTGATGACTTTCTGATTTTTTTCAAAATGTAAACTGCAATTGTGTCAAAACTGTTGAAGGTATGGCAATGTCCTTTTAGATGGTCAGAGTTTCATTAAACTTTGAATGGTGTTTTAGGTAAAAGCACCACTGAGCTGTAAGGATCCAAATTTGGCTTTGTTTTGAGTTATTTTTGCAGCTCTTCAGCCAAAATCCCATTCATTTCAATAACGGGAAAATTTGCAGTTTTTTGCGAATTACGTGAAAACTGTAAGACTCTTGTAGAGACAAAGTACACCATTTTCGATGAAGACGGACGTTTTGATATGACTTTTGTGGGGTAGTCGAAACTGCGGGAGGAGATACGCGCTGAAATTCACGAAAGAAACAGGAGAAGTTTAGTAATAAGATTGCAGAATAAACTTCATGGGGGCAAGAGTAATATGTGAGGGCAATCAGTTTATATTGTCCCATTAATTAATATCAGATGATCTGATGAACCGCCGCATTAACAGAGTCACTATTTTCTGCTGGCATTCCTTCCTGCTTCTGCTGCAGCAACAGTGTTACTTTGCTTATATTTAGCTTATATTGCATATATTTTTTAATTCTTCGTATTTGCGGAGACTGATAGTCTTCTCCTCCATGGTAAAATATGCTTTTCTGGGTTTGTCCATGTTTGTGATTGGTCAGAACCTCAGAGCACCACTTCTTTTATGTGAAGTCGCATGTATCTTGTGGAAGGGTCTGGATGGAGTAAGCAAGTTGATAACCAACTTCATAGTTCAACTTTTCCCAGATCCTAAATGTTTGGCTGAATCAATCCAGATAAGATAAATACGGGCTGAGTCAATAACGCTTTGTAGTACAGGTATCAGACCATCAGCTGTTTATTTTGTCCCCGACTCTCTTGACAGCCATCTTCTGCTGCTTCGCTACCTGCTGGGCACATGAAGGCAGCAAGTGTGCTTTTATGTGAATCATTTGATCCAGAGCCCTAACGTGATGCAGCAAAGAGATTAAAACTATTATTTTGTTTTTGTTTTTAATTTTGGGCCATGTTGACAAATTTACACAAAGCACACACAAAAAAATATAAAAAGAAAGAAAAATAAAATAATAATGAAGAAAAAGGGGGAAAAAATCTGGTGCTCCCGCACCCTCTTTTCCCCATGGATGTGCAAGGTAAGTGTATAGAAAATGTATTTCAAGGATTCATGAATGAGGATATGCTCCCACAGGATTTCATTGTCTACATCAACAATATCCTTATATATTCCCTAGATCTGGCCTCGCATGTTAAACAGGTGAAGCAAGTTTGGACTCATCTCCGAGAATAATCTGTTTCTTAAAAAGAAAAATGTTCCTTCCATCAGTGTAAGATTGAATTCTTAGGATATGTAGTGGGTCCGGATGGAGTAAGAATGGACCAGAGAAAGGTTCAGGGCATCTTAGATTGGCCATAACCTGACAATGTTAAAGCACTTCACCGTTTTCTTGGCTTTTCCAATTTCTACAGACGCTTCACCCAAAACTACAGTTCTTTAGCAGCACCCCTCACCTCCCTGCTTCGCAACAAACCCTGATCGCTTAAAGTTAAGATGGCGTTCTCTCTTCTTAAACAGGCCTTTACAACACCTCCAGTGCTTCAACATCTGGATTCTGCCTTACTCTTTTCTGTGGAGGTTGACACATCCACGGCAGGGGTGGGGGCTGTTGTCTCCCAAAGATCTGGTCTTCCAGAGAAACTCCAGCTGAGTCCAGCTGAATAGAATTACGATGTGGGAAATAGGAAACTTCTAGCCATCAAACTGGCTCTGGAAGAATGGAGACACTGACTGGAGGGGGCAACACATCCCTTTGAGGTCTTCACAGATCACAAAACCTGGCATACCTCAGAGACGCAAAACAACTCAACCCAAGACAGGCAATATGGTCTCTATTCTTTTCCTGCTTCAACGTTAAAGTCTCCTATGTTCCAGGTTCCAAGGTGTGCTGATGCCCTTTCCAGAATCCATTACCCAACTGAGTCCAAGGAAGAACCGGAGATCATATTGCCCACCCAGGTGTTCATTTGAGCCATTCAATGGACCATGGATGAACAGATCAGACAGGCTCAGGACCATCATCCAGCACCTCCAGAGACTCGTCCTGGAAGCATCTTTATACATCTGAATCTCCATGTTCCTTTGATCAAGTCCATCCATGAAAGTCCAGGTATGGGGCACCCTGGGGTTCAGGCCACAGTCACCTTGATCAGACCTAGTAATCGGTGGCCAGATATGTACTCACAAGTTAAGGCTGTAGTGTCTGGATGCCTTGAATGCACGCAGCCCAAAATACCCCATCATCTTCCAGCAGGACAATTGATGCCGTTACCAAATCCTAATAGACCATGTTCCCATTTAAGTGTCGCTTTTCTGTGATTTGCCTTCCTCTCATGGTAACACTTGTGTTTTGGTAGTAGTGGACAGATTTTCTAAGGCCTCCAGGTTCCTTCCATACCCAAGAATTCCAACAGGAGCTTATACGGCCAAGGGAATCTTCGAAGACATCTTCCAGAACTTCCGAACTCCACCACAGATACACCTTATGGATTCAGACGTAGTCAATCTCCAGAATTCTGATTGCTTCCACCTGTGTTAAAAAGACAAAATAAGCAGGCTGCGTGAAGCAGCAGATCACTGTCTGTTCATGTGCACTGCACTCACCAGTCAGCCAATCAGAGTGCTTGCTTAATTAGTCTCACTGTCTGCAACAGTGTACAACAGTCTCACTTTAACAGAGAGATATTCAGCCTGTTCTTTCTATCATCAGCCGTCATCTGGTTCAAGTGCCTCTAGTGCAAGTGAGTAAGAGACTGTTCTTTGATTGTATGTTTCACTACTACTTGTTAAGATCGTTAGGCCTGTTTCCAAGCCTGTTTTAGTAGACCTGAGTAGCGGCTAAGTTTATTACTTTCTTACTTGTTCATGGTACTTTCTGTTTATGCTACAAAAACCCGTGGTGGCGAAACTAATATAGTTCATAGTTAGTACCTGTTGTAATGAGCAGAAATGAGTATGACTCAACCATTCGTACACATCCTGCACATATCTTGTGAGCAGTAGGTGGCAGTATTGCCTCATTTAATGATGCTCACACCACAATTGGAATTCATTAAGCCCGTTTCAGTTCTATTCTTGGTTTAATATGTTCTGTCAGTAATTATTTCATTTGAGTTAAGTGAACATAGTTGCCATGTTTGTCTTTAGTAAACATTGGGTATGTTTTCTAATATGTATCCTGTTATTCTTTGGATTAATTTATTTCATTCACCAGACGGCTGTAGCATGGAATGTTGAATGTGCCCAAATAAAGACAGACATCAAACCATCCTTGTGATTCTGATCAATCACCTGCTGCGGGTTCTACTACATGATTCACAATATTATCAGGGAAATGGGAAACAACTGATCTCACACATCCTGCCACTCAATATGTCTCTGGGTTTATATTCTGCAGATCAGCACTCATTCCCTGTCGGTCTTCGTAACAGCTTCACAGCTATTTCCCATTACTCCTTTCCTTGGCTCCGACTCCCTACGCCTGTCTTTTGGATTTCCCTTGGACTGCTTACCAGGATTTGACCCACGCCTGCTATTTAGATTCCCATTGGACTGATGCTTTGGTTCTGACCCTTGCCTGTCTGCTGGATCCCCATATGGATTGCCGCTCCAGTTTAGTTCCCCGCCAGTCTCTGGGACACGAAGCTAAGTCAAGTCTGTTAATAAAACCTGTTACATCTATCTGTCTGACGTGTCCTTTATTACAATAGTCCTTTAAGAACATGCAGTAACAATAATTCCAACTACTACTGTATAAGATTGGATTTTCACAACTCATCACCGTGGTCATATAAGGATATCAAACAACATGGAATGTTTGTCATTGCACAAATTCATGATAAACTGATTACACTGATGCACAAAGGTCAGCTAAAACAGAGGTGCCAACTTAGTTATTTTTAAGCCATATTTGGCAAGTTTTAAGACTTCTCCATCAACTTTATTTTTTAAAAAAAACAACTGGTGACAAATCTAGCAACTTTTTCAGGTGTTATCTGAGACTTTGGAAACTAACGTGAATGCACATAGTTTATCATTTCCCCTTTAGCTGTGGATACTGCACAGACCTCTCTCCAATTAAAAAGTGTTCACTACAACCCTGGCCCTAATACAGGAGTAGACCCAGTTGAATTCGGAACTTCATGAACAGACTAAAAATGAAGTGCACCACTAACTGAATCTCCCATGGTGTATTATCAAATATTAATGCCCATCAATGAAAAGTGCAGAGAAAAACATTTGAAACATTAAAAGCACTGTAACATGTTGCAGACTCTTTCAGAGAACAGCTGAAGCTGCTCGTACTTAAAATGGCACCTTGGCATTAGCTAAATATGCTTTTTTGGCCAGGGATATTTTCTATTTCTATGTCGACTGCTTTGTTTGCATTTTCTCAGACATTACAAAATAAAATGTGTTGACATTTGGGGCAAATAGTTATGGGATTAAAATGTGAATAATTAAGATGAATTAATTACAAATCCTCAAATTAATTAGATTAAATGCTTTAATTGAATCCTATCCTTCACACTTCAATCACTTAACTGCCCTGTTTCATCCCTAGTCTCCCCAGAAATGGGTTACTGAAAAAGGTGAAAAGAAAGCAAGATGTGTGTTGCATATGTCTGTTGCCGTGCATGAATATAATGGGTTGAAAGAGGAACACAGATTTTTTTCAAACTGTATATCCATTTCCCTTGATCATTAAGAAAACCCCACTTGTGGCCCCTGCCCAAATTTCTTATACAGAGCATCCCAATGGCTTCTATCATGCATCTGCCATACTATTAATCTCCCTTTCTATCAGAAAGTCCCAGACCTCAAGGCTGTGTACAAGAAAAGAAAAGCAGTTCAGTGAAAGAAAAATGTGAATTTGTATGTTGCTGAGTGGGTGAGCTTGGTTGTGCTCACAGTGCAGACTTTCATGCATGTTCTGAGGCGCTGCTTATGTATTATGTTGTTGGATCTATTTGAAGTAATGGCAAAGCCAAAAGCCTCACACACACACAAACACACACACACACACACACACACACACACACACACACACACACACACACACACACACACACA
>JBAMHX010000004.1:514206-544457 GCA_037177515.1 Pseudomugil tenellus
TATACATATATACATATTCAACAATGTTACCTGTATACATGCCTAATATCGCTCCAAACTTTTTTTTTACATCACATTGAAACTCGCTGAAGGTCTCTTTTAGAAACAAGCAGAAAGAGAATGCACGCTTCTGATTGGCCAACAGTCGTGAACAGTTTATGGGAATGCGTACAACAGCTGTTTCGTGACAGAAACAGCAGCAATAAACAAACCGAATTCAATAATGTAAAGAAAAAACAAGCTCCAGCCAGATTGCCGCCAACCCAAGACAGGGAATTCCTCCAAGCTCAGGACATAAAATCTGTTGTTGGAGTTGAAGTCGTTTGATGGAGGTGCAGCAAAGTAACGACTCCTCCTTGCCTGCCTCGGATCAATGGTTGGGATGGTGTGGAACTAACTGAGACCATGGGTTTAGCTCCAAGTTGGATCCATGGATCGTGTGAGCCGACAGCCTGTGGAATGGCTTTAACGGGTGCCGCTGCACCAACTTCTACTGGACTCCAGTTGTGAATTTCCGACAAAGATGGTATCCATCATGATCTAAGCCTGTTGGATCTGGTGCAGGGTGGATATCTAGTTTAGCTAGAAGAGGTTAGTATAGTAGCTATTTGAGCATCCTGTTTACGTTAGCAGCTAGCAAACAGCAGCTGTGCCCGGTTGAGAGGATCTCAGCTGATTTTTCCATGCTGTCAGTGAAGGAGATTTCAGAAAATGTGAGCTACTCTGGGAATAATAAAAGTTATTTCTCCCCTGTTATGAAATGAATTTAGACTAGCTTTTTTTAAGTACCTTAAAACAAAGAAGAGCCCAATAAAGGGCTAAAGATCAGTCAGGTTCAGTTCCCACGTTGCTTCTCCTCTCCAGTGTGCCTCCACAACCAAACTGTTACAATCCATCGCACATTTTAGAGAATACTACCAAGATATTACAAAATGATTTGCCATCAACTTCCAGTGTAGGGCCATTGGCTACTGGGGCTGAGTATGTGTGGTTAGTGACTACTCAGTTGTCACTAAAAGCCGGGATCTTTTCTTTGTCCTACAAAGTCATCAGTCATCAGATCCCAAAACTTTGGTATTGTTTTTAGATAAGCTGCAGTGTTGCAGCGTTTACAGTTGTAGTTAACATTATTCAATACCTTAAACAAATTATTTTTATTGGCAAAACAAGTAGCTGTTTGCAAAAACAATTCTGTTCCAGTAAAAACTATTTTAATAGCTCAACACAGCTAATATATACACTTTAGATTAAGGTACAAATCCTGTTAATTAACAATTTTCTGTTTTCTCCTATTCTTCATGAGCTGGACCATTTCTTCATACACAAAAGAACATTTCCTTCAAATATTGTTCAGAAAGTCTGTGTAAGTGAGCATTTCTCCTTTCCTGAGATAATCCTAAGACTCTGGCTCCTGTGACCTCCGGGTCCCGCCTTCATCCCCTCCCCCTTCCCTTCCCACCCTGGTTGGCTTTGCTCCCTCTTTTTTGGGACGTATGGTGACCATCCTTCTGATGGGGGGGTGAGTACTGTCACGCCCTGCTCTTACCACATTCCAGCTCCAGGCACAATTAGCTCTATCTCCTTCACCTGCCACTGGACTCATTAGCCGGATCACCTCCACATGCTCCCAATCCCTTCATACTGTAATTATAACCAGAACTCCTCCAGTCGTCGGACATTGTCTAACATATCAGCCTTATCTCTGCATTGCTCTCTCAGTTCAGAACATCGTGAGCCTCAATAAATCTGTTAACTGTTCCTTCAGATCTTGGTGTCCTTTATTACAATATGAGAGACTGGCATGATTTTTTTTTTTAAAAAAAAGGAGAGACAACAAACATCTAGATGTTTCTGGATGCTGTGAGAGCAGCCAAAAACATCATGAATTTTCTTCTGCTGGAGCATGCCCTCAGACCCCATTACAGGGGTTAAATTTATCTCACCTATTTCACCTCTGACTCGTTTTCATATCTGAATAAAACTAGAAAATGCCAAAACATAATTCTAAAGTCACTGACAAACTACATAAAAT
Source organism: Pseudomugil tenellus (assembly GCA_037177515.1). NCBI lineage: Eukaryota > Metazoa > Chordata > Actinopteri > Atheriniformes > Pseudomugilidae > Pseudomugil > Pseudomugil tenellus. The sequence continues at coordinate 516,239 of JBAMHX010000004.1, forward strand.
ATAGCTTGATCTTGTTGGTGTTGCATCATGGGAGGTGCAGTGCATGACATGCAAAGCAAGGAGATGGAAGTCGCATGAAGACAGCATTGTTTTATGTGTGTAAATGGATTATTATTTCTTTATAAAGCAACAAACACTGAAAAGCAACAAACTTAGTCAAAATTGATTTCCATCTCTCAGAAAGTGGACTGAATGCCACAGTATGTTTCCAGTAATTGGGTAGTTACTCTTCTTTTAATAAAGTTCTTTATTATAATTCAGCAGCCTTGAATGTCACAGACTGCTAATACAATGTTTCTTTTTCACAAACTCAAATTTGCTCATCATGTCACAGAGCCATTTTCAGCCTGAGGCAGATGAAATAAAGGTTTAAAAAGTATGTGTCTTGAAAAAGGGTAATCCACTTCTCTCAATTTTGTTTGTTTCTGCTTGTTGAGAAAAATTATAGACTCACAATAAATGTTGTTTCAATGTTTGTCTTCCATTAAATTATTGGAAATAATTCATTTTCTATACCTCTTCATCCAATTTGAAGTCACAGAGAAGCTGGAGCCCAACAATCCCAACAATCAGTCAGTGTTTGGAGAATTTTCCACTCCTATTCCAGAAACCCCCCCATGCTTTCTTTTGGCCATTTGCCCACCTTTGTAGCAAAATATTTTGTTTAATATTTACAATGTATTTAAAATAACCAATGGAATTGCAACAACCTTATGAATAAGTCACACAATACTGAATCTTAAAAGCAAAAAGTAGATTTTCCATTGATATTAGTAGCCGTTTTTCTCACCAAAAATAACATCTGCAAAGACCAGTTGCTAATGACGGGTCCAACCAGGGGCTTGAAATGAGGTGTTTTTCACATCTCCAGTGCATTTCGATGTTATGCAGATTTCTCAAACATTAATCAGTCCTCTGCAGACTAGTGCTTCATTTGACTTGTTTCACTTGTCAAGTTCAAAGATCCTGCAGAAGACCACTCTACATGTTGTCTGAATAAATGTTCTTACAGTGTGGATGAGTGGAAAAATGTTCACTTTTGTCTGAATACAAATGGACGAAGGAATGGGCTGCAGATTTTATCTATGTGCATATTTGAAATTTGAGTGTTAATTAATTAAACATCCATGTTGCTTTAATTTTCTTCTTAATTACTGCCTAATTAAACAATGCCCAGTATGACTTGTGTCTAATCAGAGGAATAGATTTTACCAATTAAAAGTGCCCTTCAGACAGGAGGTGAAAGCAAGAATATGTCAAAGACTCGCTCATAAATCTAAGCACGAATTTGAGCACAGACTTAGGGTGATCAAGTAAATATGCAGAGACTCTCTACACATTTTAAATGTCAGCGACAATAATAGAATGCAATACTGGGAATAATGAATTCTTGAAAGACGTTGCCAAAATATTGTAAATTTATCAAATTGGTAAAAGGAGCTAAAAGTTAATATTTTATTATTTCATTTATATTTTTGTGTTTTTCAATTAAAAACTGTATGGCATCTGTATTTGTAAATAAAAAATGTGTAGTTGTTTTTCAGCAAGTAATAAACATTTGTGTTAGGAAAACATGTATTGTCATGGGTCTCTAGAGTATGACAACCCTTCTGTTTCTTCCTTACTTCTGTGTGGTTTCATTTGCTAGACTCCCAAAGCACAGCTGCCATTCCTAAACTCATCCACCAGCAGCATATCTTCCACATGTAGAGTCTTACTTGTTTAGGATATGTCTGCGAGTGGGCAAATGAAGACAGGTCCGGAGAAAGTTAAAGCTGTGGTTAACTGGTTGAGACCCACTTCTGTAACCTCTTAACTGCAACGTTTTATTGAATTTGCCAACTTCTGTCAAGGTCTGTGATCGGGATGGGAGAATAGGACCCAAAAGCCGACTTTACTAAAAAGGTAGGAGTGTGAGAGAATAAAATATATTTAAATGGAAGTGAACTGGTCCAGAGGCTTGGTTCTGGGTGGGGATAAATTTCCTGGAAGAGAACATATGATGAGTGTGATCCTGAATGATTAAAGTGGTATTAACAAAAATGTTAGACTCAGTCAGAACCTGGGGTAACAAGATGGCAGAGGAGGCAGGTGTGGAGTAATCCAAGGATGATTGATTCGGGTGGAATAGCAGGGCTGGCAGTCAGGTGATTGAGCTTCCAGGGCACAAGGGTGGCAATTGAAATCCACGCACCGCCCAAGGTTCCATAGCAACCGGCCCAGCGCTTCCTGCAAACACACACACAGCAACCATGACAGTACCCCCTTCTCAAGGGACGCCCAGGGAGGCCCAACAGACGCCCACCGACGAGAGCGGTGGAAAGCCGAGATCAAGGAAGAGTCCAAAATAAAGCGAGGAACTCAAAAATGCTCCTTAGGACCATAGCCTAACCAGTCAACCAAATATTGGAGACCCCAATCACGGCACCGGACATGCACAGAAAAATCAGGACCACCAACAACAACCCGAACTAGCGGAAGGGACCTGGGAGGAGGGCACAAAGGACTGTAAATAACTGGCTTGACCTGGGATACATTAAACGTGGGATGGATACGCAAAGAGGAGGGGAGCAGGAGCCGAACAATTGAAGACCCCACCAACGAGTCTATTTCATAGGGACCAATGAAGTGAGGGGCCAACTTTGGGGGCACATCCTTCAAAGGAATGTCCCGGGTGAACAGCCATACCTTCTGGCCAGGCATATAATCTGGAGCAGGACAAAGGTAAGGATCAGCTAGGCGTTTGTTACGTTGTGGAGTACGGAGCAAGGCCTCCTTTGTCTGAGTCCACACGCGCCACGCCCTCTGCAGGTGATATTACACAGAGGGCACGTCCAGGTCCCGCTCTTCTGAGGGAAACAAAGGAGGTTGGTAACCAAGGGAGGCCTCAAAATGAGAACAACCTGTGACAGATGAGGACGGGGAGTTGCGGGCATACTCAATCCAGACAACATGACGACTCTAAGAAGAAGGATTGCCAGAAGTGACACACCACAGAGCTGCTTCTAGTTCTTGATTAAGTCGTTCAGTCTGACCATTGGCTGGGGATGTTAGCCAGAGCTCAGAGAAACCTTTGCTCCCAGGGCAGAACAAAAGGCCTTCCAAACCGTGGAAATGAACTGCCCCTGTCAGAGTTTCACTGGGGTTGCCATGGAATTGGAAAAATTGATTCCTTAGGAAATCCATCTCAGATTATGAGGGTAGCTTGTCCAGGGGAATGAAATGGGCAGCCTTGGACAAGCGATCAATAATGGAAAATATGGTGGTCTTACCGTGAGAAGTAGGCAAGCCGGTGACAAAATACACAGAAATATGTAACCAGGGCCGACTGGGGACTTTGAAAGTTGCAGGAGGCCTGATGGAGGTCGAGTGGATGTCTTATTTATAGCACAGACTTGACAGGCTGAGACATATTTTTTGGCATCTGGTTTTAGTGACGACCACCGGAAATGTCGTTTAGCCAATGTTCTGGTTCTGTGGATTCCCAGATGGCATGACAACTTTGATGAATGGATCCAGTGCAGGACAGCACAACTGGCAGAAGCAGGCACATACCTTGTTCATACAGTTTACCTTGTTCCCGCAGGGCAGTGTGGAGGGGGTCAGCTGGGTCCATGCCAGATTGTACTGTCAAGGGCCGTGACTAGGATGAGAGAATAGGACCCGAAAGCAGACTTAAACTAAAAGGTAGGAGTGTGAGAGAATAAAGTTTATTTAAATGGAACTGAACTGGTCCGGAGGCTTGGTTCTGAATCTCCTGGGAGAGAACAGATGATGAGTGTGGTCCTGAATGATTAAAGTGGTATTAACAAAAATGTTCGACTCACTCAGAACCTAGGGTAACAAGATGGCAGAGGAGGCGGGTGTGGTGTAATCCAAGGATGACTGAGTCGGGTGGAATGGCAGATCTAGAAGTCAGGTGATTGAATTTGAGCTTCCAGGGCAGGGTGGATCTTAGCTGATGGAAATAGCTGGAGACTAAAGTCAGGAGATTAAGCAGTCTGTTGGGATCCATGGATAAGGGTGTGTTTGGCTCCCTCTGCCTGCTCATGGTGGGCATGCTTTCCTTTGACTGGCAGCTTATCTGGTTGATTGTCACACCTGAGGCTCATCAATCACATCTCCATCTCCTGCCACATATAAGCTCCTGCTCATTTCTCTACTGTTGCCGGATCGTGCCAGTTACTTATCGGGTATCCTAGTATTAATATTCTCTGTCTAGAAGTATCTCTGTTAACCCTGCTTCTCTGTGCAGAATCTTGAAATGAGAGAGGTTTCCCAGACCAGTTGTTGAACCCTGGAGGCTGCCTGCCTGTCATCCTACCCACCTGTTGGCTTGGAACTCTTCATTCCATATCTTGGAACCCTCTTACACACTGCCTACGTTAACCCTAACACAGTCAAGATCCCAGGTGAGGCGAGGCGATGCAAGCACTTAGAAGGTGAGACAATCTGGTGAAGACTGGCGCTCCTGCTTGTCCTTAAGTAGGGAAGTAACAAGCAGGACAATGAGCAGCAGGTGGTGGGAATTGAAACTCCACACGCCGCCCAAGGTTCCATTGCAACCTGCCCAGCCGTACCTGCAAACACACACATACACTCATACACAGCAACCATGACAATTTCTACAGGCAGTTTATTAAGAACTTTAGTCAATTTGTTACTTTAACTTTGTCGGAGGAAGCACAGAGAGTTTTTAAAAGACTGAAGACTAATTTCATCTCGGCTCCTGTGCTCCATCTTGCAGATTGGTGTATATTTTCTCAAAGGTCAGCTCAGACGAGTCAGCTTCATCCTTGTCCTTTCTTCTCTCGATGCTTATCACTAGCTGAAAGGAATTAGGATGCTGGAGATCACGAACTAATACCTCAACATGATGTCAGGCTTCACAATATTGTGTCTGATCACGGTACACGATTTGTATCTCAGGTGTGGAAAGCCTTTTACACTGTCCTTGGTGCCACTGTCAGTTTAGGTATTGGTTTTCACCTCAGTCAGGCGGAACGGAGTGACCACCTGAACTGGGTTGAATATGCCCACAACTCTCTCACGTCATCAGCCATTTCATCATTTGTTTAGTTATTATTCAGATGTAGTATGTTGTTCCTATTAAATGTGTACTTCTTGCAGATCTTCTTCTTTTGTCTCTTAACTTCTATGGTTTCCTACCTCCACTGTCACATTTCTGCTGTTGTTCTTGCTCTCTCCATCAGCCTTACTCAGTTGTTTACTCCCTCATTCTGTCACCTTACTCTAGTGAAAAATAAAGAGGTCTTTCCTTTTTATTTATGTAAGATTTCTAGAAACAGTGTTTTCCTTGACAAACGTTTGGTTTGTCTAACACAGAAATTCAAACCTTAGACCTCCTGTAGACATTAGACTGCAAGTCCAGGTAGCAAAACATTATTCTTTTTTGTAGATTAAAAATCCATATCACTACTGTTAGCAACTAATAGAGCAGAGCTGTCATTATTTTATCATATTGCATCAAATGATGAACTCATTTCATGTTACCTCTTTCCTCCAGTGCTGCTGCCTTCTATTCTTGTAGCTCATTCCTCCCTACCTCTTCTAAGTTTCCACACAAAGCACTTTCGGGCTGCTGTCTATAAGCTCATGTGACTTTCAGTTCATACCTCAGAGATCATATTTTAGTTAAATGTTGCCTGATGGGGTGGCAGTAGGAGTGAAAAGGCTTTGATCAATGTCATCTCAGTAGTTCCACTCATGCCCAAAACTATGTTGGGCATGGGGGGATCTACCAATGTAACCATTTGTCAATGGGAGCAACATTTATTAGAGTAATGCTGAGATAGAAACTTGAAAGTAGAAAAGACTATGCAGGACTAGATGTAACCAGTGTGCTTTCATTTGTTGTTTGGAGATTAACACCACCCATCAACTCCTCCTTCCCCATTTTGTCCTAGTTAAGCGCGACAGCTGCTGACATCATTATGTCATGAGCATCAGCATCACCACATTGTAACAGGAGTAGAATCTTCATGTCTTTTTTACCACATCCTTATCACATCCTCTTTTTATTTCCTTTATCTTAAAAAATGTGTGGATCCCTCTTTTCTGCTCCATTTTTAAAAATATGATTTTTCCCTTTGTCTTATTCCTTGTGTAACTTAGCATGTCTTGTCAATATTAGTTGGAATGGCATGCCTTACTGACAGAAAACTGTCCTAAAAAGTTGTTGTTCTGGGGTTCCAGACTGTCTGAACACATCCTGAGAAACAGCATGGACAGTGGCGATGGCCAGGAGAAGGCACACTTCACAAAACCTCCGTTTACATTGTTGCCTCCAGCTCTCCTGTACACATTGGAGGGGTCGCCACAAGTGCCCAGGGTTCACCCAGCGCTTCAATGCCAGTGCCCTGTTCACATCCAGCATCCCAACCCTGGTCCATGCCGCCTCCAAGCCGTGGTCCACAACGTGCAAACCACTGCTGAATTGATAGATTAGGATATGCTGGTCAATATGAGTGAATATAGAATTGAGGTTTATCTACTGCAACAGATCTAAGAGATATCTAGGTGGGGATTCCAACATTAATAAATATATATCTAGCTGAGATTGAGTTAATGTAACTTTAAGAAGCATGTGAGTCTGAAAACTCATGTAACCAACCTATAGTTTTTGCAGGAGGCAAGAGAGATGTGAGCTCTGGTATGCTTTCCACCCACCTAGATAGGATGGGGACCTTCTTCGTTAATAATAAAAAAAAAAAAAACAAATGAAGTGAACCCCCCAAATCCTGTTCAGCTAAATTTCGACTGACTGACAACTTTATCACATCGTATAGACTAGTGATGTCTGGCTCTAGACCTAGAGGGCCAAAATCCTGCAGATTTTCCATGTATCCTTACTCCAACACACCAGAGTCAGACCCTTTGTGCAGAACTTAATTGGCTGCTGCCAGTGCCAAGTGCTCTGAAACAGGAATACATTTAAAACCTGCAGGACAGTGGCCCTTGAGGACCAACTTTGGACACCCCAACAACCCCACTCACCCTCAGAGTTCATGTGTACTAGAATATCATCACTTTGAGGTATGTTTAGTATTGGAATTTAGCGCCTGGCCCCTAAGAGGGCACTGAGCACAGTATGCTGTGAAATTTCTTCAGTTTTCCGTTTACAAAAAATCCATCCAGTTAGATTGAAGGTACAGTAATATTTCATTTGTTTTTTACAATCAGTATTAGGATTTATAATTGTACAACATTACAACAAAATGATAACATTATTGATTATTGACTGTATAATCTGATTGCTCATTTTTACAAATGAGCATATATTTATTTATAGTATAAAACATACCCAGATAAAGTGACTAAATCTATTTTACTCAAAGAGTTTGTAACGCGAGTTCTCGTATCCTTCTTGTGTCCATGTTTTAAGGCTGTTTAACCTCTACTGAAATTATTTCTGTGTGTTAGTGGAACACATTACCTGTACACATTTCTACTCTTAGACCTGAACTCTTCAACTTCATCAAATGAAGCTCTGTGCAGGAATGAAAAGCAGCCTAAAGCAGTGGTGCTGATGCCAGCCTCAACTGTGGGAGTGAATGATCATCTGTGTCAAACCGGTCCTGAGATCTAAAGGAAACTAGAACGGGATTTTTCAATTTTGCAAAGGAAGTCATCCACTATGTTAAGCAGGGCTTTGTTACCGCTATATGGTGCAAAAAGGCAGATTTAAATTTCTCTGACTATTACTGCTCAAAATTAGTTATTTAGTTACTTTTTACCACAAGTACACCATGCAAGAATGTGTGACAGAGTAGCCAGTAAGGCCTTATCAACAAGTCAAGATCTCTTTGGAGACTGAACAAAAGTTTTAAAAATAAAATGAAAACCTAAATTTTTAAAGCTATTCTCCCATTTAGCCATCCATCTATTTTCTTAACTGCTTCATCTAATTCCAGGTTCATCCCAGCAGTCAACGGCGAGAGGTATTGGGCGTGCATGCTGTTTTGTATCTGCCCTCCCGTCTCCCCCTCCTCCCCCGCAGGTTAATGTCCGCATATTAACCTGCATGGCTGAACAGGATTTTTCTACCTGGTAATTAAGCGGACATTGTACTAGGTCTTCAAGCGGGTAAAGTCTGTGTAGATCTACCCGTTCAAAGTCCGTACTGTACCTTTCAGACACGAGGGACAAAAAAATCAATGTTCGCGAAATGTCCGGGTAACAGAGCAAGTCTGACAGGGGCTTTAGAGTCCCCATGGAGCAAAGTGAGAGTCATGTTCTTTGAGTTGTCCAGTGCTTCCAAAGGTACAAGGATAGATGGTGAAGGTTGGTGTGGACCAATAACAGGTAGCATGGGCCATCAACTACTTCACTGATAGACCACAGTACATGAGGACATGCATCATTTCACCAGAGGATTCACCCACACACATCCAGGGGTCATAGGGATAATGGACTTTGTAGAGGAATTGTCACGGAGCGGGTAGGTGGTGGACCCAAATGCAGGTGAGGAGAAGCGGGAGGAAGCCAGGATGAAGATTAACAGGTTTTATTTACAAGAACAGCTACACTAAAACTGTGACTAAGAAACTAACTTGTGTACTGAAGTAGGTAACAATGATCCCGCAACCAAACAGACACAGCAAGTGATTTAAATACATACAAAGCAAGTGACAGAAAACAATAGGGACAGGTGAACCCAATTACCGAAATCAACCCCAGGTGAAACTAATAAACAAATACGTGAAGCTGAACAGAAACATGGGACAAAACAGGAAGAACTACGAAATAAAACAAGAAACAAGGAAGTCAATAAAAAAAACCATAACAGGAATTTCATGTGTTAGTTTAATTACCTTGCTCTTAATTAATGTCTAGCTAAAATACCGACCATAAGGCTCCTAAACTGATGTCATTCTGACCTTTAGTAAACCATCTGCTAAGATCTTGGTTGTTGTAGCCGAAGCAAGGCCGGCGTCTTTCAATCAGGGAAATGTTTAGAAAACAGATTGTGACCATGTGACCAGAGTCTTTAAACAAAGCTTCCCTATCTGACGGGGGCAGAATAGCTCTAGACATCTGTGGGATCCACGGGTCTTTGGGGAATATTCTCCCCGGGTTATGACCTCATACCATGTCTGTATGTCTTAATGTTTTCTCGCTTCATGTTTTCAATGTTTAATGTAAGCTCTACTTCTTTTATCTTCATTTTAAAATTTATATTCTTCCCCATCTAAAGGAAGCAGTGTTCTCATCCTTGACAGGAATAACGGTCTCCTACAACTTTTTAAGTATTTGGTAGTTCACCTAAACAAAACCTGCCTGGACCAGCAATACTGATGCCCTATGTATCCTGCTGTAGCAACTCTAAGAAGTTCCTTAAGTGGATGGTTGCTACATTCCCAGTGCTAAAAGGAGCACTGCAGCCATCAGACTGTATAACAGCTTCAATTATAACTCACATAATTATATGGGCACAGTTCCTGTCAACACCCTTTCTCTCTGTCAGCTCACTACTCTGCATTGCTTCCCACCACTAAATTATATATTCATAACTGATATTAGTCATTCTCATTTCCTATTTATATTTTTACTTTCAAGTTTTCACTTTTGTATATTTCTTAATATAACATAACTGTTGTATATGTACAAACTATTGTTGCTACTTTTGTTATTGAAACCTGTCCTGCACATCCTTGATGCTATAGGATGTAAACTTTAGAGCAGGAATAAACATGTTTAGTTAAGAAAAAGACAGATGTGGTATCTGTAAATGATTCCTATATCTTAACAAAAACAAGAAAAAGAAAAAAGTTAAAAAGCAATGAGTACCAACAAAACCAAAAGAAAAACCTAAAACTAAAACCTCCAAGAAACTTAAAGATAAATTGGTCATCCACTGATAATACAGTCAGACAAAGTAGAAAAAGGCTTGTTTAGATTTGTTGCAGGATAAAGCGTCTTCTGTCTAAAAAGAACATGGTAGCACACACTTAGGCTCATCTTTTTGGACAGGCCACACCAAAGTGGAAATGAGTGACCACAATGCATTAACTTTCAAACACAGTTGCAGGGTGGATGATTTGGACTAGAACACCTTGCACTGAGTTGTTGAGTGGACCATGAACTTTTCTGTGTACCAACTTATTTTAGAGTCAGATGTGAGGTCAGCTGTCTGACAGTTAAAGGTTAGCTGAAACTGGGTCATACAACATAATCAATGATTCCAACAGAGATGGGTCAAAGATCAGTTCTGGTTCTGTTGGATCTCAGTGCTGCGTTTGATACTGTAGATCACAGACTCCCGTTTCACAGGCTGGAAAACTGAGTTGAACTTTCTGGAGAGGTCCTTAACTGGTTTAGGTCCTATTTAGAAGGGCAAAGTTATTTTGTTACAATCAGCAGCTATGAATCTGAGCGAGTGGCCATGACTTGTGGAGTACCTCAGGGGTCAGTTCTCTGACCTCTTCTGTTCAACTTGTATATGCTCCCTTTGGGTCAACTATTACAGAACTTAGACATCAATTATCACAGTTATGCAGGCGAGACACAACTTTATGTGTCTTTGTCACCAGACGACTGCCGACTATTAGATCTACTGTGTCACTGTTTAGAGAAAATAAACACCAGCATGAGAGAAAACTTCCTCCAATTGAATAAAGAAATAATTCTCTTTGGTAACAAAGAAAAGAGGGCCATCCCCAGTAAACACCTGGAGACTCTGGGTCCTAATACTACCAATCAAGTTTGTAGTTTTTAAAACACTGCTGATTGTTTATAAATCCCAGAACGGTTTAGGACCAGAATACATCTGTGTCTCAGAGAATATAAACCAAGCAGAGATCTTAGATCCAAAGACTCAAGTCAACTAGTCCAGACCAGAGTCCAGACTAAACATGGAGAAGCAGCATTTAGCTGTTATGCTGCAAACAAGCGGAACAAACTGCCCGCAGAGGTAAAACTTTCATCAAATATAGAAATGTTTAAATCCAAGTTAAAAACTTTTACTTTCTCTTCCAGCTATAAATAAAGTCTGTACAGTAACTTTTTAATTATGTTCTTCTTAATGATTTTAATTTATTATTTTATTATGATTGTTGCTCTGTTTTTATTTTATTTTTTATTTCTTTTTCAATATCTGTAATGCTTTTAATGTTTTTATGTAAAGCACTTTGAAACTGTTGTGTACATGAAAAGTGCTGTACAAATAAACTTGCCTTGCCTTACACACCTGGTTGCTGACCTCTGTGTCTGATTGCCTTTATTTTAATTACACTTATACAAGTCTAGGGGGGCATTTTTGAGTAATCCTTGCCAGGAAATATTTGTGTATTATAGCTCATAAAATGTTGGCATGGGTTCTCTCCAGGTACTCCGGCTTCCTCCAACAGTCCAAAGACATGCACCTTGGGGATAGGCTGATTGGAGACTGGAATTACCCATAGGAGTGTTTGTGAGTGTGCCTGGTTGTTTGTCTATGTGTGTGCCCCTGTGATGGACTGGCGACCTGTCCAGGGTGTATCCTGCCCCTCACCAGATGTCAGCTTGGAGTGGCTCCAGCCACCCCACCCCTGAGACCCTGTTCAGGAATTGGTGGTAGATAATGGGTGGATATATATTCGATTTATTTTTTATATAAATCTCGTAATACTTTCTCATTATAATGAGATATGTTTTTCGTTAAATGAGAAACAGGTCAAATATTTTTTATGGTTTTTAAATGCTTCCATAGTTAGTGTAGTGTTGTAGGACTGTAAAAATATCCTTATAGGATTCCAGAGAGTATATACTTGAACGATCCATTAGCAGAACCAAAAGTGGAATGAATAACCCAATCAGAGTGTCATCTAAGATGCAGAGTCAGATTTTTTAAAAACAACTCAAGAAGCGAGGCTAAAAGACAATATTGTCCACTGTTTATGGTGCTCTGAATGCAACCGCTAACTGTTAGTCTAGTCCAAAGACAGTGGGAGGAAGCCCAACCACCCCCCCCCGCCCCCCCTCCCATGACCCCGTACGAGAATAAGCGGTAGATAATGGATGAATGGTTTCTTTGCAGTGTTAATGTTCTTATTAAGTTCATATTAAGTTCTTATTAAGTTCATATATTATTATGGATGTAAAATGAAGGCCACAGACGTAGGCATAGTTGGACTTTGGTTGCCACAACTTTTCAACCATCACCATTCCATCCGATCATATTTGGCTGTTGTTGATCGCCCTCAGCCACTTATCTCTCCTGACTCCACTTAAGGGTATATGATGAAACTTGGACCCCTTGTTTTTATTTAAGTTTTCTTCATTGCTATGGAATGATGTCAAAATGTCACGGATATCCATCTAACAGAATAGATTTGTTGTTAAAGGTTATTGTTTGGCGGTGGTCTCTCTTATACGTTATGGTTCCTTATCCTGAGTCTTGTTTAGCTTAGGGACCATAACATATACACACACTAACCCATCCACATACAGCACCCCCCCCCCACACACACACACACAGTCATTTACCACCATATACACACACTGCCTCATTACCCATGCCCACCCCCTTACATACCCCCCATACACAGACACACACCTATCCATACACATTCATCCCCTCTTTTTCCCTGACCACCCCTTTCTCAGATATACAAACACTCACACATTCACATCATCCGTCCCCTCCACATCGACCCATCCACATATAACCACCACATTCCACCATATTCGAGCCACTAATTAAATTAGTCCCTCCTCTTCCCCCTACCTTTTCAATGGCACCACCAACAACAACCAGCCAGTCTCTCATCTTTTATTCACAGCCAGCTTCATACTCTCAGAGACCCACATCTCTAAACCCCAACATATCCTTTGTAAAAAAAAAAAAAAAAAAAAAACAGTAGCCACAAGAGTAAAAAGGCCCAGAGCTGGGTCCCCCCGACCACCCCGACCCACCTCCAAACCCAGCACCCAGCAAGGTCGGCAACGCTCCCCACCAGCCAACCCAGCCCAAACTCTAGGTCTATAAGACTTACCTCTCACCCTGCCTGAACTCCCACCCCCAGAAACACCCCAGCAGAAATAGCGAAGGATTCACAATTGCCAATCTGGTTTTTCTTTCCTCTTTCTGCTCATAAATGGTTGTAAAGAGTTTGTAATTACAATTGGGGGGCAGTTTTTGTGTTCTCTGTCCTTGAACAAACCATGGGTCCCTATGGCTACGACTTTAATAATGCACACAGAAGTAACACGGAGGTACAGGTAACTGTGTAGTAACTCACGAAGACTTTTTTAGTGCCGCTCACACAAAACTGTAGACGGGTACATCTACCTGCGCACTGGAGTACTGCACTCCAAAGCAGTTGAATATAGACCTCTTGATCAGATACACCACAGCAGTAACCACACCATGGAGGAAGCGGGGTCACTTAAGCAGCCCCAGGCACCACACACTAAATGGCCAGCCCCTTCAAAGTTGATTGTGTCTTGTCAGTGTTTTTTGTATTTAATGTCTAAGTGTAATTAAAATTGAGAAGTGAACAGACGCCAAATGCAGCAAACAAGGCCGTCCTAAGGGCCCCCCTCACTACCTAAAGCATGACATACCCACTTCCCACTTCCCTCTAGAATGCTACTGCTTTCTGTCTGCTCTTGTACAGGTTTATTAGGCGTTATATCAGTGGAAGACAACCCTGCAGCATAACCTCCAAGATCATTTTTGTTGCTTTACATTGCACTAGTCACCAGCCATGCCTTTGATTTCTAATGCATACTTTGCAGCCTAATTTGACAGTCTTCATTTCAGTCTGGTGGGAGGAAATTCCAGAGATAGGTGGACTGAGCAGCTGAATGCTCTTCTCCCCATGGCGCTGAGACTGGTGGAGAAAACAGTGAGGTCTATGGAGGGGGATGACCCAGGCAGCAATCTCTGGCTGCCAATGGTAACACTAATGTGGAAGTCGGATTAATTGCAGTTCACCCGTCACCGCTAGATGACTGGCTCCAAGAGAGAGCAATCCCCATAGACTACCATGTTAAAATGTTCGATTTCACAGCTGAAATAAACATGTTTACAGAGTGGCTCCAAAAACTTGGAGGGGGGGGGGGGGTTTCTAACGCTTCGGTTTCAATGTTATTTTAATCTTAAATTTAGAGGCGTGTCCTTTTGATTGTTGTGTGTTAGTGCGCTATCACTGGCTACAGCTGCGTACTTCCTTCTGGCGCCACCGTGACGGAGCCCTCTCAGCTCTACCGTTTCATCCATTTTGGTATTTTGATAATGAGGAAACAGCAAGATGGCGACGGTAGGACCCGCCTATTGGCTTCATTTTCGCTCTTCAGAAACCTATTGGAAACATGACGTACGTGCTTTCCAGTGATTTATACAGTTAATGCGATGACCTGAGGGAGCGGGAGGGAGTGACAAGAGATCTGACAGATAAGGGGGGTGGGGGGGGGGGTGGAGAAGTGCATAGAAGGATTTGGAATTTTATTCATGATGAAACTTGAAACCAGTGCAGCTTCTGTAGGGTGGGGTTGATGTGATGGAAGGGGGGAGTCTTGGTGATGATTAGTGCAGCTGAATTTTGAACCATTTGAAGCTTGTGAAGATATTTACGTGGGACACCGAAGAGAAGTGAGTTACAGTAGTTAATACGGGAGGTGACAAGACTGTGGACAAGAGCAGAGGCAGTACGGGTGGGGGTGAAAGAAGGGCAGAGATGAGAAATGTTATGTAAATGTAAATATGCAGAGTGAGTGATGCTATGGAGGTGGGCATGGAATGACAATGAGCTCTCGAGAATGACACCCAGACTCCTAACTTGGAGGGAGGGGAACCCTGGTGATAGACAGGGAGAAACTGTCAACTTTAGAAAGTGTGGATTTTGTTCCAATAGGAAGAATTTGTTTTATCACTGTTTAGTTTAAGAAAGTAGGCAGTGAACCAGGATTTAATTTCAGATAGGCAGGTAGTGAGGAAAGAGGTATGGAGTGAAGAGTTGAGTTTACTGGAGAGGCAGAACTGGGTGTCATCCTGTAACAATGGAAATGGACATAAATTTACGAAAAATATTACCAGGGGGAAGGAGGCAGAAGTGACCCCAGGGCTGAACCCAGTGGCCCACCAGATGTAATGAGTTGGGGGGGACTTAATTTAGATGAACTGAGTCCGGCCTGAGAGATAGGAATGAAACCACCTGAGTTGAGTGCGGGAAATGCCAACGGAGGATAGTCTATTAAGGAGAATTGAGTGAGAACTTTTGTCAAAAGTCAAACTCCGATCAAGAAGGATGAAAATACTGAGGAGACCGGAATCAGCAGCCATGAGGAGGTCATTGGTCATTTTAATAAGAGCTGTTTCGGAATATCTGATCACATCTCTTGCTTGCGAGGTATTCATGACAAACCAATATCCCATCACAATCAGACTTGGAACCTCACATTTTGACAAATAGTCAAATTACTTCACTTTTACTTACTTTTGTAACTTAAAAACACAATAGAAGTAGATACTGTGATTGTAATGTATTTATTCATTGTTTTAGCCACAATGGTTGTCAAATGGGGTCCATTCAACCACTTTCTTCAACCAAAATTTCTATGTGTTGACAACCCCACCCAGTGCAGTCTTTACAAACATCTAGTGAAACCATGGAACCCGTATCCATTAATGCTGCTGTTCTCCACAGTGCACACAATGCTATTATATTTACCCGTAATGAAATCGAGCAGTGTAGGCTACTCAGTTTTATCTGCAGTCATTGCTTGCACTCTAGAGATGGACTCCCTGTATGCATTCAGTGTTGAGTGTTTTATCAGCAAACAATAGTTCAATGCTTTGTGGTCTACCACAAGCTGTGCTTCTCACACATCAAGTGCAGAGCTATTAGAGAATACTCGGGGTGAGGTGGAGTGGGGGTTGATGCTTGAGGACAAAGTCTCTCAGAGCTGCAAGGATTGTGCTGACTGTGGCAGTCTGATACATGAGCTATGTCTGTATACCTCAGCCAGGTGCTGGTCCCCTGTGTGTAAAATGGAAAGAAGCAAACAAAGAATAAATACACTGCTTAAGTCCAGTAGCATCACTCTAAATTATCCCTAGGAGTGTGTGTGTGTGTGTGTGTGTGTGTGTGTGTGTGTGTGTGTGTGTGTGTGAATGGTTGTTTTTTTTTTTTTTAAATACCCAGCCTCTGGCCTGCTGACTGCTGGGATAGGCTCCAGCTTCCTGCAACCCTGAATTGGACTATGCAATGTAGAAAATAACTGAAAATTCTAAACAGCACTATCTTTTGCTAAAAATACTCAACCTTGTTTTACACAGAGTTTTTTAAAGGTACAGAGTATTTTTGTTTGTTCTTGGTTGTTCCTATATAATTATTTTAACTTATCAGAATGCCGGCAAGCTCCAAATTAGACTTCTAACAAATGAATCAGAACATTAAACATGACACAACTTACACAGACAACAGTACAACACAGTACATGGTCTGTTACAGTCGAATTTAGTGTATGCATAGTGTAGTGTGCATAATGGATATACTCTGGAACAATGTTTATAAAAGAAATAGTGCACAGAGTGGGCAGTGAAAATGCTGATGCACTGAAATCCACTGAGCTTACACATCCGACATTTACCACCAGAGACAGTGTTTCTGCAAGAGGGGCTATCTTAGATTAAAGTGAGAGGAACAGAGATCCAAATGTGGACAGGTAGAGAATTAATGTTTTAGGATTGATTTTAAGGTTCTATTAATTGTTTTAAATGTCTTAATGGTCTTGGGCCTTTATATTTATCAGATCTCTTTTTAAGATGTGAGCCCTCGCAGACCCTGAAGCCCTCTGGTACTGGCCTTTTAGTTGTTTCCACAGTGAGAACCAAGACATACGGTTAGGCCTTGTTTTCGTCACTGTGGCCCCCGTCTGTGGAACAGCCTCCAAGAGTGCTGCAGAGACTATAGTTCTTTTTAAGAAGAGGCTAATGACCTTTTTAGTTCAGCTTTTAGAGGATATTATATTGTAGTTTGCCTACTTTTACTTTAAAAAAGGTCTTAGTTTTGTTTTAAACTTTTTAAATTGTATTAATTCCTGTGTTTTCCTCATGGGGATCCTCTGCACTGGAGGCTAGGACTCCTCGACCTGCATGGTTGTTGTCGGGGCACGGCTTTTCTGTGGGGGGGCCTTGCATTGCAGCCTTTGGGCTGTGGTGTAGATGTCCCCCCCGCGACACCCATTGTGGTTGCAGGTGGGCTGCCCTGTAGTGCGAGAGTATCCGCACAATATCACTTCCTCTCAGTGTGCTAAGCAGACGTTAGTTTATTTTTACATTTTAGTACTTGAAAGACACAGAGGACGTGCGTCTAGAGTTGTGCTGGAATATGGGTTTGGGGGGTACATGTGACTGTGTGTGTAATTATTTATATTCTTTCCTGTATTTACATTTTTTGTTATTTTCAATATGTAAAGCACTTTGCATTACATGTTGTATGAAAGCTACTATATAAATAAAATTTGATTTGATTTAAATGTTATCACAGGTAAAGAAATAAATTGTGCTGGGCTGGGTTGAGCTGGAAGTGCCCAAGTTTCATTTGTGGCCTTTCTGTGTGGATGTTGCATGGTCTCTCACTAGGAGTGAGTGTGAATAGTTGATTGTCCCTTGCCTGCTAACTACTGGGATAGGCCCCAGCTCTTCTAGGACCCTGACTTGGACTAAGCAGCATAGAAAATGGATGGATACAACATTATTGTTGTGCAGAAAATGGATTAATTAAAAGGACAATGCATTTTTTCTGGCTGAGAAAACGCTGAAATTCTAGCAAGAACAAAGTCTCTGCAGGGCTGCAGATACTTTTGATGTTTTTAAAAAAGAGGCCCAAGACTCAACTTTTTAATTTAGCTTTTTAACTGAATTAATTATATTGTATTTGATATTTTTGTGTTCTACCCAACTACCATATTTTCACACCATATGGCGCACTGGATTGTAGGGCCCCCATTGCTACTTAATTTTCTGGTCTGTGAATCTTTTTAAACTTTATTTAACTTGTTGATTATGGGTAGCTTGTCGATGCAGAGCCGGCGCCAGTGAAGGCGTCTTTCCACATGGCCCTAATCCACCCGGCCTTACACCAGTCCATCCGGCCTCAGAGCGTTTCCATTACGATTTGTCGGACTGTACTGGTACACTTTTCGGACCTACTTCGTAATCGGGCCAGGCCGTGCGGGTAGCGCGAGGTCTGCAGGCTGATTGGCTTGCAGCGAATGATGTCACTACACAGCGAAGTACACAGTAATGGTTACTGCCTCTACAGGTCATCTTCTCTTCTCCGACTTCCTGATTTGTGCTGTGTGTTTATTACTCATTATTACCCATAACCCGAGCAGCAGGTCAAAGGCTGCTTCACCTCCTTCCATATTGTCCCTGTCTTCTTCTGTGTTGTATCTGTGAATATTTTTAAAGTGTTTATTACACAAATTAAACAATAGCCTACATTCAACCTCAGAGAATGTGTTGTTTTGTTGCGTTGTGTCGCTATCAGATGACATTGGTAACTTTTTAGTAAAAATGCGCCCCCTAACCCTAAGGTTAGCCATAACCCTAACCCTAACCCCTCCCACAATAGAGTGTCTGGACTTAGACTGGATTTGCAATGGAAAAGCATTTGAGCGTTCCCCTGCCGGTGGAGTACGACGGGCTAGTGATAATGGAAAACCCCCATAAGTCCATCTCTCCCTTGTGCTGCTAGTTTTGTTTACATTGGATTGCTGCCAAGAAGTACTGCTTCCTGGCAGAGATCCAAAGAAAACAGAGTCAGCTGCTCAGAGTAACTTTTTTACACGTTTTTATAGTCCATTTCTTCCTTCTATTAAGCTGTTGGTCCGTGTTCATTTGCTTCACTTGTCTTTTCACAGTAGCCACACATCATCTTTTTTTCACGCTGCCCTCTCCTCTGTCTATGGTGAGTGAACGTCTGCTTTGCCGAAGTCACACAACAACACATAAGGCGCTCCTTATATTTTGGAGAAAATGTAAAACTTTTAAGTTCTCGGCCTGGGGTTGGTGCCGCGGGGACTGCCCCGGCCTGGGTGGCATGGGGTCTGACACCACAACCCTACAGCTGCGGAGTGGACCCTGGCCTGCCTTGACCTGGGTGCTGGGTGGTTGCTGTGGTGGTGGCCACTATAGGCCACTATCGATGTGGGGGCAGTGGCTCCTGTGGTGGATGGTTTTATTTACTTATTTATTTTCTCATTTTAGTGAATGTTTAAATAGTAGTTAAGAGAATGGGACAGTTGGGGTGGGGGTGGGATGCATGTGTGGGTGGGATGGGTGTAGGTTGGGTGGGATGGTTGTGGAGAAGAGTGGTTTCTCTTTGTGTCTAATGTGGGGGTGTAATTAATTGACATCTAGATGTAGTGTAAAAACTAGTTCAGCTTTGTCAGGTATTTGATTCATATATTTGATATTTATTTTAATAAACCAACCTGAATAGCAGCTTTAAAAACCAGAAAAACCACAATTGTGGCAATAATTTGTTTTCAGCTCCATGGCGCTGCTATAGAGAGTTGTAGTTCTTACACACTAGGAGCACAATGCTTTCAGTTTAACGTTGTAATTATTGAACTGACATTATAGGGTATATTATATGGTCAAAGGAACTGTGGATTCAGATCTTATTTATTTTTAAAGGAGTCATGGAAAGTTTTCATACTAAACTAAGTTGTTCTCTAGATGAAAACCTTTACAATTATGCATTAAGTTTAGTGTTTTGTTTTTCATAGTTTAATAGAGCCTTAAGGTCGGTTTTTGTCTTGATGCAAGATGGAGGTCGGGCTGCTATCGTTCAGTAAACTCCACAAGGTGGAGTCTTTTTAGAACATTAATGTTGAGAAGTTCCTTTTAATCTGCCAATTCTCAGCAAGATGTCTTACTTTTGAAATTAGCAATCGCAGACTCACATGTATATTTAAAATATTTCTTACAGGTTCAAAAAAATATAGCAATAGTGATTTCGTTTCAGTGTTTCCTCCCTGTGACAAGAGAATTGGATAATCAGGTCAGAAAGTCTGAAGTCGGAACCCTGATTAGATGTCCCTAAAACAATTTTATAAAAAAGCATGTTGATCTGTGTACCTTCCTTCCTTAGCTCCCTCCATTCCTGGAGCTATGATCAAAGTAATATTATGTAACAGAAGATCAAAGAGCTGAAAGTTATGAGTCATGAGAAAGTAACAAGCAGTGTTTTATTGGGACATCTTGGCTTTCAGATACAAGAGAATGTGGCCGTTAGAGCTGAAATAAACATTTTTAAGCAATCTAATTAAAAGAGCTAAGCATTTCCAGTCCAGCATATATTCCACAGGAATTTGCAGCCTTTACTGTGAACTCATATTAAGTGCCCGAATGCACATTATACATGAAAGTTAGTGAAAATGTTCAGTTTTGGTGAGACTGGGAGTTGTGTATATATTAGATAAGACATTCAGTGCTCGCTAAATAACCAAAACTTGAGGAGGCGCTGTCTCTAACTACCAAATCCTTTAAGCATATATTTTTGATTATTTTTGATCATATACAGAACTGGAGTGTTCAGACCAATCTTTTGGTCAAAACTTAGATTCATTAACCGGTCCAAACTGGGAGCTTTTTAATTCAACCTTAATTTAACCAGGAGATCACATTAAGATTCAAAATCTATTTTTCAAGCGAGACCTGGTCAAAGTAAAAGCTAAACCACACAGAAAAAAACAGAATACATATTTTAAGTATTTACATTTACATAATAAGATGAGAAATACATAGTTCTAAAAACATTAACAAAAAAAAAGCACATGTAGCTAATGTAGCTAGCTTGTACCATTTTCCTTTGTAAAATTTTGTACTTAAAACACATTATTTATTCAGGATTCTTTCTAACTGTGTTTAAGATGGATTATGTAGTCACCATACAGTGCAAAAATATTTACGAATATGGTTTTCTTTTATCATAACATGGGGGATTGTAATTTCTCTGACACAATTTCAAACAAAGATCTAGCTGGGAGAGTGACATTAGAGAACTGTACTATGAAGCGTGATTAACATAGCTGTAGAGTCTTCCAATAAGAACTATACATCTGGCTTTGGTGGTTGAGTGGGAAGAACTTTAGACGCGTTCTTTGGCAACAGCTTTTCCAACATAAATGTCCAATACTTCAAGTTTTCAGTGCAATGAGTTCTTTATTCTTTTCATATTTTCCTTGCAGGTTTCAGTTCATAGTTCTTTTCATTTATATCATCCCGGCTTTCCAACAA
Source organism: Pseudomugil tenellus (assembly GCA_037177515.1). NCBI lineage: Eukaryota > Metazoa > Chordata > Actinopteri > Atheriniformes > Pseudomugilidae > Pseudomugil > Pseudomugil tenellus. The sequence goes on from JBAMHX010000004.1 coordinate 537,495, forward strand.
ACAAAACGCCAAAAATAAAAAGGGTTAATGAAATGTCATCCCATTGCAATCTGTCGCTGACACGGTCAAAAACTGCTTCCCCTCCCATACCAACCGCTCCGGCTCCATTCTCTGGATTGACCAAGCCAGACATTCAGGATCGGGATAAGCTGTACTGCAAAGCTGGTTATCAACTCATTAACTCCACACAGGGATTTCCACAGAAGATAAGTGTGAATTCACATAAAAGAGGTGGTGCTCGGAGGTCCTGACCATTTGCAAACATGGTCAAACCCAGAGAGCCGTATTTTACCATGGAGAAGCAGACTATCACTCTCCAGAAATACGAAGAATTTAAAAATATAATTTGACAAGCAACACTGTTGCTGCAGCAAAGGCCAGGAAGGAATACTGCCAGAAAATAACCAACTCTGTTAATGCGGAAGTTTGTTGCATCATCCAATATTAATTAAAATGGACAATATAAACTGACAGCACTGTATTACAAACATTAAACATTTCTGGGAATGCTTTATCTACATCATATTTCCCAGTTATTTATAGGATCTGTTCCTGTATAAGCTATATATACATATATATATATATATATATATATACTTTCCTCCACCATGCATGCAGGATAGTTTAACTTTCTATCCACCACTTCCTTGGTGGACCCCCGTTCCCATAATCTATTGCGTAAAATTATGCCAAAGTTTGTTTTGCTACTGGCTACAATAACAATATTGATGAAGTAGTACAGTTTTAAAAAGTAATAACATTTTAATTTCTCAAACAATGGCCAAATCTCAAAGATGGATCCACGGGTCGCATTTTAATCAAAAGAAGAGAGAACAGAGAGATTATTGTCCCATCATCTACTCTAACAGAATGGCTCGATGACAGGTCAGGGCTCCGGTCTCCGCGATTAGGATTTATGATGTGAAAAATGTGAAAAATGTGGGTCTATTGTTGCTTCCATGTCCCAGCTTGCTTTTCTGTTTCACTGAAATCTTTTTAAACTTCATTTAATTTCATTAGCTAGTTGAAGTGACAGCTAGGTACTGCCTGCTGCAGCTCAATATTTACTTTGGCATGCTGCCAAAAAGTCTGTGTTTCTGGCAGGGATCCAATGTAAACAGGATCCCGCAGCAGAGTATTTATGGTTTTATAGTCAATTTCTTCCTTTTTATTAAGCTGTTGGTCCGTGTTCATTTATTTCCGTGTTCAGTTCACTTTACTTCACTGCGCCAAACTACTCTCCACACGGTTCTCATGCGGTCTTCTTCGACAGCAGCTTTTTCAAAGTCACAAAACAACATATTACACTTTTAAATCCACTCTATGGTCATGAAAATACGATAGGAAATAAAAGATACTTCATTAACTAACTTTCACTAATAATCAGAGTACTGACAGGCTCTTTGTGCTGCAGGTGGAAGCAGGTGTCATGCTATCTAGTTTTCCTACGCTTCTATTATTTTCTTCGCTTTGCTGCTGATCGTTCATAGCACAATCTAGATGCAGTTCTGTCGGTTTATGATAAACTAAATAATAAGATCAGAAGAAGATCCTCCTGGTGGGTGTTTTAACTTCAGCGCTGCGACACATTGTTGTGAAATCACCTCATCTCTCTGCATCATCTTGTGAGTGACTTTATGGTCGTAACGACCTCCCTCTCTACATCAGACAAGCCTCCTTACTGTCCATTTTTAAAACGCATCTTAAAACTTATTTTTATTCTTTGGCTTTTAACCCAATATGAGACTGGCTTCTGTTTTAGTGTGCTGCAGGTTTTATTATTGTTTTTATTATTTAATTTATTTGATCTTTTTTATTCGCTTTTATTCTTGGAGTTGTTTATAAATTTTTTAGTCTGTCGCTTTTTGTACAGCACTTTGTCCAATGACAGTTGTTTTAAAGGGCTTTATAAATAAAGTTGAGTTGAGTTGCACACAGTGATATGCCGAATAGAATGATTAGTTTTTTTTCTCTCCTCAGATGTTTTTCCCATGTGGTATTTCGCCCTTATCTGCAATGGTGCACTGCAAAGGCTGGCTTGCACCTCAGAACAGTCCTAACCTGTCTGTATATGTGCTGCATGTTGTAATCTTGGTGTGGCTCTACTGGAAGGGAATTGCCCCACATGGGACGAATAAAGGTACTGAAATCTATCTGTGCAGCTTCAAAAGGATTCTCTAAAAATGATTAGTCATGTGGTGGTGCTTTTATACTCGCTGATTAATCGCAGAACCTAAACTGCTCTGGATCAGGTTAGCCACTCAGCATCTGTTCCTGCATTGATACAGTTTGATCATGTGTAGAGTAAGCTAGCTTTGTAGGATAGAAAATCCAGAAGTAATGTTGAAGTTATTGAAGTTACCCCAATAATCTAGCTTTGTAGTAAAGGCATTGGGGCTATCTGCCAGTTCTATGAGGAAACATCACAACCTCTGAATAGGAAAGACGATTAATATATTATTAATTAATATATATATTAAAGAGAGAGAGAGAGAGAGAGAGAGAGAGAGACAAACTTTGGCAAAAACCCAGCTCAGAGAGGACAGCCATTTGCCTCCCCTTTTTTGGTGTGTAGAAAACAGGAAAAACAGATCACCATGCTCTACAACTTTTATCCTGCAAGAGTTGCAGAAAAAGGACAAATATGTTAATGATGTAAACACTATTGGGACATCCCCATGGCTACATAACGAATGGATTGCTATGCTATCCCTAATGATAAGATTTGTTTAAGGAAGGTTTTAAGCTTAATTTTGAAGGTAGAGAGGGTATCTGCTTCTTGTACCCTCTTCCTCCCATCGTTTTCTATGTGGGTAGAAAAATTTTAAACTATCCTAAATTTAACAGGGAGCCAATGAAGAGAGGCTAAAACTGGAGAAATATCATCTCTTCTGCAAGTTCTTGTCAGAACCCTCGCTGCAGCATTTTGGATCAGCTGAAGATTTTTCAGGGCATATAGGAGTTTATGAGGCCTAAAGACAATGGCTTCCATCTTGTCTGAGTTAAAAAGTAGACAATTCTGTCATCCAGGTCTTTATGTAATAATCTCATAGACTGATTGGATGGAGACCGTTTAATTGGGATCTATGGATAAGTAAATCTGAGTATCATCCGCATTGCAAGTTAATACCATGCCAACAAAGATGGAAATCCACGTCAATCCAACTCCTTTTTTTCTTTCAGATATTTCAAAGACTGTGGGCTGCATGGTGGCGAGGTGGTTAGCGTTGTAGTCTCACAACAAGCAGGTTGCCGGTTCGATTCCCAGCTTGGTCGGTGGCTTATCTGTGTGGAGTTTGCATGTTCTCCCCGTGTTAGCGTGGGTTCTCTCCAGGTTCTCCAGCTTCCTCCCACAGTCCAAAAACATGCACCTTGGGGATAGGCTGATTGGGGACTCTAAATTGACCTTAGTTGTGTGTGTGCGTGGTTGTTTTTCTATGTGAGTGGCCCTGCAATAGACTGGCGACCTGACCAGGGTGTACCCGGCCTCTTGCCCGTCGGCTGCTGGGATTGGCTCCAGCAGCCATGTGCGCGCTAACATAAAGGAACTTACATGTTACAACTTAATTTAAATAAATGAAAAATAAACTATGTGTTGGTGCACAGTTTTACCGCCTTTTGATGGTGTGGGTATAGGTGTAGCCATCACAGGTGTTTGTTTCCAACTGGCAAAACAATTTTGAAGACTTCATTGCCTTGTTAGAGACCTGGTCTCCACATTATGCAGGGCAGGCTTGGCACATGAGAATTACCTGTAGTAGAACTCATGACATCGTTTGTGAAATGCAGGTTTCGTTCTCACAGGCTCCTTTCCTGGACCTTTTCTCCTTAGCAACATTTTTTCCAATGAGATTATTTTTTAACATTTGGTAGCTTGTGGATTAAACAGAGTGGAAATGTGCCACATGAACAAAATGGTCTTGACATAAGAGTGACTCATTGATTTCACAGAAACAATCCGGTCATTTTTTTAAGAAACATATTGTTCAGACATGAATAATAAATAAAGTGGAAATAATGGCAGTTATTTATTCTTTCTGTCTGGCCCAGTACTAAATGACCTACAGACCGGTACCATTCCACGATATGGGAGTTGGGGACCACTGCCTTAAAGGCCCCGAATTGAGACTTTTTCTTCACCTGTATAATATGTACTGTTTCATGCATTTTATTTCAAATTTCATAAATGTTCCCTTCTAATATGACATCAAATGTATTGAAATACATCTTGTAGTTGCAGCCATACAGTCATTTTCCTAAAAAAATGCAATTTTGAACAATTTAAGCTTAGGGTTTAAAGGGTTGAGAGGGTATGTGTAGTATTGTATTGTATCACGTAAAATGAGTTTTCTCCGCTAGTTGCCCGGGCTCTCCAATAGAAATAGAGGGAGAAGCTTGGCCATCTAGGAGGGTCATACAGTTGGGCCACTGTTCCTCTGCATCAAGAGGACCCAGATGTTGTGGCTTGGGTATCTTGTTAGGATCCCTTCCTGATGAGGCCACGTCCCTGCAGAGGAAACTCTGGTAGCCTTACACCTCCCCCCACCCCCCGGTTAATGTCTGCACATTAACCTGCATGTCTCAACAGGATTAGTCTAACCTGTAATTTAGTGGACATTGTACTAGGTTTCCAAGTGGGTAAAGTCCGCGTAGATCTACCTGCTTAACGTCCGGACTGTTCCTTTCAGACATGAGGGTCGAAGAGACAATGTCCGCGACAATGTCCGGGTAACAGAGCCTGAAGTCTGAAAGGGGCTTATGATAAAACTGTCATTGTAGGTTATTTATTCCAAGAACTAGAGAAGCTATTCCTCTTCTGCTACATGCATTTGTCAAACGTTTATACACTATTAGTAAATACAGGTCTAATGTATCTTTACTTGGTCCCTCCGTGAAGCCAGAGTATCTCACTACCAGACATGTAACTACATCCTTTATATCACTCACCGCTTACTTCTGCTGCACCCTTCATCATTCATGTGTAAGGTCAGTCACATCTCTGTGACCACTACAGAGATTATGTACACCCCAGGAAAAAGAATCCTGTGTCAGTGCATCATGGGCTGCAGGACAATGGGGATTCACACACTGCTACTTCTTCATACAGAAATCCCCGTGAGATTGAAGAGCTCTTCCCTTGAACCCTGTAACCCTGCATTGTGGTGGAAGTATATTTATGAAGAAGGAGACTGACTGACAGCAACTGAATAATCCAAAATCCGGTGGAAGACTTCCAGAAACAACACTGTATAATGAAAGATGTTGTGTGAAAACACTATAAGAAATTAATCTAATATCAAACTAATCCATTTTTGTGGAATGAAATGCATACGGTGGTGTCAAAGGAAGAGGTTTGGCTCATGGTAGTAAGTAGCTGTCAGTTCAATAATGTTTCCAGTGCAGAATCAGATTCAACTGAGCGGAGGTTAAATCCTCTTGATATGACTTGACAATTTCTTTTCCCGATATATGATTATTTCTGACAGGAAGGAACTGTCTGAATGGCTTACAACATAATGAGAAGAATAAATGTTTGTTTATTTGCCACAGGATTTGAAATGGGTGCATTTACAATTAATGTCTAGCCATGTGAAACTGGAAGGAAAAACAATCTTTCCATTATACATAAACTGTAACTTAAAACACATTTGTAGCTTGTGGAAAAGAAGATACATTCATGAGCAAATATCTAGTGGTTCAACAAATTCAGTATAAATCCTATTTAGCAAGCACTGCTGACTTAAATGTTCTGACATGTACGATAATATACAAATATTTTCATCCTGGAACATCCTGATCTGACATCTTGGAAAACGCTGCATGCCCGGAATATAAAATCAATTGCAGCCTTCATTAGTCAAGCAAATACCCCCACTGATGCAAACAAATGGACTGAAAGTGTAATAGATATATTCAACAGTCACACATTTTGTGTTTGCTGGGCAGAGTGAGGAGGAGGAAGAGGGATGGGGTAACCTAAGACAACATGCCAATTGTGGAGGCTGCTCTTTTAAGTAATAAAATTAGCCAACAGCATGTGCAACAAGATAGTCTCAGGTGCACTGCTGGTCAGATTTAATGTTGCGAGATGCTAAAGAATTTCCAGTATCATCATGCTGGATCCATTAACTTTTATATTATCATTGAATTATGTGTCATTGGAATGCATGGATGACATCAATTTAAAAAAAAACAGATAAGAGGAAACTATTCTCTCAGCAATCCATAGGAGTAGGATCCCTTGCTTGTTTTCTGTGTACTTTCAGTAAAACCTTCAGGGACATGAACCTATCATATCATGATGATATGAAGTAGTGGGTGGGTTATGAAGGTAGTGGGTGAAGAAAAGGATGCTACTGGCATTGGACTGTGAGTGTGTGTGCACGTTTGAGTGAGTGGGCGTGTAAAACTTGGCAGAGGAGAAATGAGACAACAGACTCACCATTTCTATTGTCTGCTGCAGATTGCACATTGTGGTTCAGCCTGGGCGGTTTGTTCTCCAGCTAAGCATTTCATCTATTGTCCAGAAAAAGGATTAACTACAAACATGCAACAGGATGTGGGCTTTCACTGGAATGGCTCTAAATTTCCTGCCGTAGAGGCTTAAATTAGGGTTGAATTGACAAGATCTTTGCTGCTGAGACCCTGAGAAACAAAATATATGGTAACCATGATTAAATTTACAAGAACAGAGAATCATTTTCTGAAGTTTTCTCAGATTTATAGCAGTTGTTGAATTTCTAGCCAAAGCATCTGGATGAGCTGCAGATGTTTTATGCTTTTTTGGGATCTAATCTAGTCGACTGGAGATAAATTTATGGATGAGTTACTCCTGGGGATTCACGTACAAAATGTTTGTACACGTTAAAAGAATACGTATGCCATGTTGTCAGGAAATGGGTAGGTGGTGGACCCAAATGCAGGTGAGGACATGAAGCAGGAGGCAGCCAGGGTGACGATTAA
>JBAMHX010000004.1:546836-558081 GCA_037177515.1 Pseudomugil tenellus
CTGCCAAACTCTGTTCGCTCTGCAGAGTCCTTATCTACTTTCAAAAGCAGGCTAAAGACGCAGCTCTTTAAGCAACACTTCTGCACTTAGTTGTGATCAATAGGAAATTACACTAACTTGAGAAATTTGTTCTAGCTCTTTGCAGAACCTCAGATCTAATGAACATAGGGAACAAAAAAGAAAAAATAGTGCACCTAGCACTGCAGGCAACACATGCCCAACTACACTGCACTTATCGATGATCTTCTCCACTGTTTGATTTAGTGCTTGTGGTGTTCTTATTCTCAGATGTAAGTCGCTTTGGAGAAAAGCATCCGCTAAATGTCTTTAAACACTTTAGTTAATATGCAATGGCAGTGGCGGATGTGTCTTTCTGCCGCCGGCCTGAAACTAGGTCAATGAACATGTAATCTTGACGTAATTGATCGTGTCTATATGAGCACAGAATTGAAAAATATGTATGTGAATGTTAGGCTGAGGTCAGGAGGGGACCCAAAACTACAACTCCTGAGACAAATAAACATTATTTAATCTATTCTAACAGCACCCTATCTCTAAGGGAGAACCCAGCCACCCTGCGGAGGAAACCCTTGTTGTTTTGAATCTTGTTGTTGTGTTGACTACCCAAGTTCATAACTCGTGGCCAAGTTATGAACAAAATGGGTCATAAAGGGCAGCCTTGGTGGAGTCCAACGCTCACTGGAAACAAATCCAACTTATTGCCGGCAATGCGGATCAAGTTCTGAAAACAGTACAAGGGGGTTTGGTACCCCATACTCCTATTGCAACCACCACAGGAGTCTCTGAGGGACACAGTCGAGCGCCTTATCCATGTCTAAAAAGCCCAGGTAGACTAGTTGGGCGAACTCTCATTCCCCCTTGAGGACCCATAAGAGGGTATAGAGCTGGTCCACTGTACCATACCATACTGCTCCTCCTCTATCTGGTGTTCAACTATGCAACAGACCCTCCTCTCCAGGACCTGTGAGGATTGTATAATATGTGAATAATTATTTTTTAGTGTTAATGGTATCTTTTTTTTCAAGATGTACTAATTTCATCACCGTTTCCTCATACTAGAATGGCCAAAAGCAGTTTCAATAATTTAAAATGCACTTATTCATTAAATTTGTCAAATAAAATCATGCAGCCTTGTTGGCCCTTGTTTTTAATAAAATTACATACAAACCTTTGACCCTATCAGTTGCGCTGTAAAGCAGTCTCCAGGTGCTGCAGAGAGATATTATCCATGATTGCTGGGACTTTTCAATAGTTCACTTAATTTCACAGTAAACACTGTAGGTTTTCATGGTAATATAAAATAACCTGTTCTACACTTCATTAAAACCGAACCCAGCTCTTATTCTGAACATGTGGTCTCTTTGACTTAAAGTTTATTCATTTACATTCAGTACTTAGGCTTTTCAAACCAAAGTTTAGGTTTTGTTGGATTATGTAGAAAATAATGTACAATTATCTCTTTGTACTTAGTTTCATAAAACATTATTAGATTATTTTGGCTATAGCCTAATAAAAGGGTAGGAAATTTCCGTCCTTGAGTGGCACCGTTTCAAGGAGTTTCACTGCTGCATCATTTTTATGAAGGGATTTCATTGAATGTGTTGGTGGTCATTCTGGTGTTGACAAACTTCCTATTACTTACTGGGATATTGTCCTCATGTCGTCTATTGCCCACAAGCATATTTATGGGCCAATTTATGCTGTCTAGCATGCTTTACTGCCCTTCCTTTAGTAACCTGAGTGGAGATGTGCATCAACTGCTGCATTCAGGTACATTCTGACATCTGAGCTAGGTGAAAAGACAACTTCTTATAGTTCATGTTTGATTAAATTTGATTAATTATCTTGGCTTCGGGCGACCCCTTGTTAGAATAAGACCATGCCTGGCATCCTTGGCATCTCAAGGATATCATGGAGCTTGTAGCCCCTATTCACTATCATGGATCATTATCATATCATATCATATCATATATCATATCATATCATATCGTGATTATGAGCACATTTTCAGGAAAAAAAAGTAAATGAGAGACAGGTAGTATGGGAGAAAGTTACCAAGCTGTATGTATGGATGAGAACATGAACATTTTTAAGGACTGCGGTAAATCATGGTAATGCTCCAATAGATATGTTTCCGGGAATGAAAACATGTTTGATCGAGGCCTAATCATGATCTTGTGGTGAATACCAAACTCTCTGCGAAGAAGCACAGCCTCTAGCCTCTACGTCAATAGGGTCCGCAATAAACCGACATGGCATGCGAGTGGGATTTTAATTCAAGGAAATTGAGCGTATGTACTTCTGAAAGGGGAAGGGACTGAGAAACTCACGATTTCATGAACAAAACCTGCTCCCGACCAGGTTAGTTTCAGAGACAGCAACTGACATAGAATTACACTTAACCTTCTTTGTGAAACCAGTCAGGGTTTGCAATAAACTCTGGTTTGATTAATCCTGATACCCTGAAACCAGAAACCCTAAGTTGGCCTCATTTAAGGGTTAATTAACTCAGAGTTTTCTGAAAACTCTGAAAAAAATGAAAAAATGAAGGAAAATATTGGAATATGTCTTAATGTGCATTTGGCTAGTAATACAGTACTGTTAAAATCACCTCACTATCATTCAATCTCAATAATTGTAAACGCAAAATATTCTGCAAAGTACTTTTAATGAAGAACACCTCAGACTGATAGAATTTTAACAGATTTTATTATCAACATACTTGATGTAGTTTGAGCTGTCCCAGAGACTGGCGGAAAACTAAACTGGAGCGGCAGTCCATATGGGGATCTAGCAGTCAGGCAAGGGTCAAAACCAGAGCTTCAGTCCGATGGGAATCCAAATCGCAGGTATGGGTCAAATCCAAGTAAGCAGTCCAAGTGAAGTCCAAAAGAAAGGTGTATGAAGTCAGAGCCTGGGGAGGGAGTAATGAGAAATAACAGTGAAGCTGTTACGAGAACCGGCAGGGAATGAGTGCTAATCTGCAGCATATAAAGCCAGAGAGGTAAGGAGTAGCAGGTGGAAGCAATTAGAATTCTGGAGATTGACTACATCTGAATCCAGAAGGTCTGTCTGTGGTGTGGGCGTGACAGTACAACACTCCACGGGCAACCTCGAGGATGGGGCCCCGGTCAACTAGGATGACGTGAAAATCCCTAAGCATTAAAGGGACCAAAAAGTCCCGGGCCGTACCCTTCCCAGTAGACCAGATACTCCAGCCGGCCGTGCTGTCACCTAGAGTCCAGGATGTCCCGCCAAGCAAATACAGAACCGCCATCCGTATCCACAGGGGGAAGAGGAGCCGCCACACCAGACTCTCTGGAAGGAGAAACAGGAGGGGGGTAAGGCTTCAGCAATGACTCATGAAACACTGGATGGATTTTATAAGTTGCATCCAAACCCTCTCACTGGGATGGGACCAGTCATCCACAGCTGGCACGTTAGAAAGCTCCCCATTCCATGGGAACAATGATGGTTGGAAACCAAAAAAAAAAACATTCAAAATGGGTTAAGCCCGTGGCAGCCTGTTTCAAGGAGTTCTGGGTATATTCTGCCCATGGGAAGAAATCACAACAGAAAGCTTGATGACCATGACAAAAGGTTCTAAGGAATCTGCTGAGTTCTTTGAACTTATGCTCTGCTTGCCCATTAGATTGAGGATGATATCCTGACGTGAGGTTAACCACTACTCCCAAGACGTGGAAGAAAGCAGTCAGACACTATTTCTTCCGGTAACCCAAAATTCCAGAAGATGTGTTTAATGTTTCCCTTATAAGCTGCTGTTGGAATTCCTGGGTATGGAAGGAACTTACAGGCCTTAGAAAATCTGTCTATTACTACCAAAACACATGTGTTACTATGAGAGGAAGGCAAATCACTGAAAGCAACACTTAAATGGGACCGTGGTCTATTAAGAATTGGTAACGGCATCAATTTTCCTGCTGGAAGATGACAGGGTACTTTGGGCTGCGCACATTCAAGGCATCCAGATGTATAAAGATGCTTCAAGGAGGGGTCTCTGGAGGTGGTGGATGATGGTCCTGAGCTTGTCTGATCTGTTCATCCATGGTCCATTAGATGGCTCCATTGAACACTTCTGCGGTTCTTCCTTGGACTCATTCGGGTCATGGATTCTGGAAAGTGTATCAGCACGTCAATTCTTGGAACCTGGAACATAGGACACTTTAAAGTTCAAGCGGGTAAAAGAATAGAGACCATCTTGCCTGTCTTGGGTTGAGTTGTTTTGTGTCTCTGAGGTATGCCAGGTTTTTGTGATCTGTGAGGGCCTCAAAGGGATGTGTTGCCCCCTCCAGTCAGTGTCAGTGCCTTCTTTTAAAAAAAAGGCACAGGGATGGAGTTTCTCTGGATGACCAGATCTTTGGGAGAGATCTGCCATGGATGTGTAAACATCCACATAAAATGTAAGGCAGCATCCAGATGTTAAAGCACTAGAGGTGTTGTAAAGGCCTGTTTAAGAAGAGAAAACGCCATCTCAACTTCTGGGGTCCAGTTAAAGGATCGGGGTTTGTTTCGAAGCAGTGAGGGGTGCTGCTAAAGAGCTGTAGTTTTGGATAAACCGTCAGAAGAAATTGGAAAAGCCAAGGAAATGTTTAAGTGCTTTAACATTGTCAGGTCTTGGCCAATCTAAGATGGCCTGAACCTTTCTCTTGTCCATTCTTACATCATCCGGATCCACTACATATCCTAAGAATTCAATCTTATGCTGATGAAAGGAACATTTTTCTGTTTTAAGAAACAGAATTTTCTTGGAGATGAGTCAAAACTTGCTTCACCTGTTTAACATGCAAGGCCAGATCCAGGGAATACTGTATATAAGGAATCCAGGTAAGCAGTCCGATGGGAATCCAAATCACAGGCATGGGTCAGATCCAAGTAAGCAGTCCAAGAGGGATCCAAAAGGCAGATGTGGGTCAAATTCACATAATCAGTCTGAGGAAAATTCAAGAGGCAAGCGTGGGTCAAAACCAGAAAAGTAATCCAATCTAAAGCCAGATATGTAATGAGTAGTAGATGAAAACAATTAGAATTCTGGAGATTGACTAGGTCTGAATCCAGAAGGTGTGTTTGTGGTGGAGTTTGGTGCGGGCGTGACAGTACTTCCTGCAAGATTAGAAAAAAGTAATTTCTCTTACATCTTGAACACGAAGACTATATAAAGGATGGACACACCACTTGTAATACACCTTGATAAGTAGAAAATCATTTGACAGGCTAAACTATAAGTTTCTGTTTGCAATATTAGGCAAATTTGGGTTTGGCATTTTACGATGAATATAATATTTATCAATCTAAATACATGCAGTAGGACAAATAATAAACCTTCTCCAGGCTGCAGAGAAGCTCACAATCTTCTCTTTGTTAGACAATAACACCCAATAAATCTATCTCTGACTACTCTATTAATCGGTCTAAAACTATTGTTTTGAGCATCAACTGCACTTTCATAATATTCTTGATAATGCATTACAGTAAAAAAATATTATAAACATTTTACCCAGACTGTCAGAACTAACCAAGCTAAACCATGTCCGCCTTCAAAAACATTTGACGATGATCTCACACAGTGGAAAACTGTACAAGATGCCACCATAATAATGATGATTCTACAATAAGTCAATTATTTATATGAAACCTCCCTCCACATAGTTAAAGTCATTGACTCTTTCATCAATAAATTTATCCAAAAAGACATACCTCCACGTGTTCCTACGAGGGTGACAGAATTGATCTCAGGATCCCAAGACTGTTCTAAATGAAATACATTTTACTGGTCATAGCAGACCATTGCATACCACTATTATTATATAAGTGGGACAAAGACTTATCCCCTAACGTTAATTAAAATTTTTGGTCACAAATATGTTTAAACAACTTTAAATTGACAAATTTACAACTTGTACAATACAAAATTCTCCACAGAAGCTACTACACAGGACTAAAAATAAGTGTAGAAGAATCCAACATCTGCAATATGGCACTAATAACACAACTGATGATTATTTACCTGCTTTGTGGTCCTGCATACCTATTTAAAAGTTTTGGCTTCATGTATGTGATATTCCTGTTCACTGGTCTTATTTGGTGATCTGGGGATGTCTGTAAATAAAAATCATTCAGCACACATGCTCTGACTGTAGGTGTCCCTCTGTGGGCTGCTGTCTAGGATGAACGACCCCCTTCAGTCCTCCTTGTAAACTCTGTAGTTGCATTTGCATGATAACTCAATTAAATTCATCCATAATGTTTTGTGTACACATGCGGGGACACACACACACACCCTGCTTACACACATGGATATACATGTTGCTGTTTTTGGTAGTTGGTTATGGTTTTACCGTGTTTCTTCCACAGTGACCCTAATGATGTCTGTCGGGTTTTCTTGGAAGTCCCAGAAATCCTACTGTCTTTTACAGACATAGAAGATGTTTCATCTTTCTGTTGAGGATTTGTTTTTGCAGCTACTGTGCTTTCTGTCTTATGTTTCATGCTCTCTTTTTCTCTTCTTCTTTTGCATCAGTCTGGTCCGGTACAGTGGTTATACAAACAAATGTCAAAAAACACATTTATAAAATAAATGATGTAACAATAGTGAAAAAATTGAAATAATCAAGGGGCATTTCATTTCCAAAAGGCCCCTCTTAGCAAAGTGCATTTGTTCAGGACAATATGGCAGGCAGACCATCATCCTGCTGCTATGATGCCTGACAGGATGGGTTGAAAAAAATAAAACAACAAAAAAATAAAAAAAGATTACTTGAGTGTAATCTTTTTCATTCAGCAACAGGATGTGGAAATCAAAGATGACTTTTACAGTTGTGGAGTGATATTCTTGACAACCTCTTTGTTTGGGATCAGGTAGCAGACACTTTCTAATTCCAAAGATCATACACCAGATTTTACTTTTTGATAGTTTCTAATCAGGGCACTATAGATGTGCTTCTATAGGATTGGGGTGCCTGGGCCCAACCCATAATGCATTTCATGTCTATTAACTTTTCTCTCTTTTTCTCTTTATTTTCCATGTGATTATTTATAACATTTCTACTGTTGTTAATTTGCGTTTAGTTAGTGTGTAGTTTGTCTACAGCAGCCTGAAGACTGAATTTGAATTGTTTAAATAATACACTTGTTTCAGAAGAGCATTAAAGCAATGATGGTGTGGTGATTTTTATTGCATACTTATAATTATTATAGCATAAGTATCTTCTAAATAGGTTGGAACTTGTCAGCACATTTTTCTTGTTTTTAGCTGCAGACGCTCTGTCAATTCTCACAGGTTGTGGAATTGGTGTTCTGATAGTTCGCAGTCCTGTGAACCATCATTCTTTCTCCGTGTTTCTGGCATTTATATTGCCTCAAGGTTTCCTGAAGACTGTTTGTCAATCATGGAGCAGAGTACTAATGTGCCCTGGCACTAGGTCCTAGAAATCCCTGTGCTGAAAGTTGCATCCCTGTCATTCCTTCCTTCTACAGCTTAAGTAAAACTACATTCACACTGCAGGCCACAATGCTCAATTCAGATTTTTTTTTTGAGAATCCGTTCACATTTCCAATTAAATGCGCCTTGTATTTGCTCTCCTATATGAACGCTATGCGCACCAAAAGTGTCCTGCATGCATAGCAGACACGTGACGTCGACATGAGTGATATAATTGTGTTTAAAGAAGTAAACATGGACGGTAACAGTTGAGGATGTCTTACCATTTTAAAATTATTATCCAACCATAGTCTGCACATTTTCAATAGCATAACGTTCATACAGGAGAGTACATACAAGGCACATGTAATTGGAAATGTGAACGAACTCTTTAAAATGATTGGATTTGACAAAAAAATAAAAAATTCCAAATTGAGCTTTATGTCCTGCAGTCTGAACGCTCTGAAGTCTCTGGAACACATTTGGATTTATGTATTCTGATGCTGTTGAAATTGCCTGTTAAATATACATACAGTAATGATGTATACAGTAATGGGAATATCAGAGCTTTGCTGCATTTTTATGCATCTGCTAATATGTGCATTTTGGGAAAATGTCATGCTGCTGAGACTTCTGAGATTCATCCCAGGGTCAGCTGAACTAAAAGTCTTCACTGAGATCTGGTAAAAGGTTATTGCAGTGTGATGTTCTATATCGTTACACTAATTTAATCTCCAGAACCCCTCAGAGTTTAAATTTGATATAGCTGAAATGTAATTTGCACAAGTCAAACACTGAGCGCAGCTTAATGAATGTTTTACATACCGTACGTTCTTTAAAATGCAGAGCACACACACCATTGGCAGAAAACAACATATCTATATGGTACCACTATGTATGAGTGAAAGGCAAAGGTGAGCCATTCAGTGCTTATCTAGATCATGGTAAAGTGTCTCTTCTGTTTCTTCAACACAGGCCTTCCTTGATCAGATGTTGGCATTTTATGGTAGGGCCTGAATTTAGTGCGTCTTGTCAGCTCAGGGGAGTGAGAATTACGGTTCAATGTTCTTCGACAGTGCTGAGCTGGTGGCTTCATCTGTTCTGACAGGCCCTTGACTGTGTGTGATGATGAGAGACAGCTCTGGGGTTGGGGCTCGGCACTGGCCCTTCAGCTGACAATGTGAATTATGGAGACCCAAAGGAGCAAGAGCATGCATCAGCAGACCCCCACTCCTATTAATCCTTCCCTCAGAGGTTCCATGCCAGAGACCTCAGTCGTACCTTGTTGATGCTCACAATCACTTCAGACAAAGGCTGTGAGATGATGTAGACAACACACTCAGGTGCTCCACGGTTGTATACCGTATACCAGTTTATTAATCCATAAAGTGAAGATAATATTGCCATATCCATTGGTGATGAATACATTTGATATGATCAAAATTCTGAAAAAAGAAATAAAGAAAGAAAAAGTGATCATGTATTATTTCAGTCTCCTGTGCAGGTGACTATTCAGGTATCTACGGTTTCTTTCTCTTGATATCCTTTTAATTTTTTTCCATTGATCCATGATTGGGCCAATGGGCCAAGGAAGGAGACCCTGAGTATTCTTTGAGACCCTCATGTACAAAGTTATGTGTGGATTTCAGATTGAAAGATGGCATACAACCAAATGTACAAAATGAATTGTGCTCAAAAATATTCAGATGTATGAACTTGTTCCCGCACTCCATTCGTTAACACATCCCTGCTGATTTGGATCTGGGAGCAGCTTCAGAACCGCCTGTCTCCTATACATATGCAAATAATAATAGATACACAGCATGCTTTTGTCTTGTAGCCTAAATAACAATGAGAAACACAACAGAAACTTAAAAAAGATAAATATTTTCCATAATATGGAACCAATGTTCCATATTATATAAGAGGTGGGAAAAAGACAGAATAGCAACACACACTTTTAGCGTGGGTGGAGCTTCCCAGCATGCTGCGCGATACTTAAGTAGCTTAACAGAGTTTTAATGCTTTAAGATTTACTTAAATACAATAGTTTTGCAGATATAGTGGAGTAATCATATTATTGTGTATTATTACTTATTTTTGTAAGCAAACAATGTGGAACCATTATTAGTAAGGTAACTAAAGTTTGACCTGATCATTCTGGTTTTAATTGGTGCTGGATTTTTAGCATAGTTTGGGGGGCTATGGCGTAGCTATAGTGTGACTAACTTTTGATCATGGGTTTGGTTCCCACTCTGAATGAAGTCTGCATGGTGACGTGTCCTTGAGCAAGACACTGAACCCCAAATTGCTCCTGGTTGTCAGGCTAGTGCCGGTGTGCATGGTAGCCCCGTCGCCATCAGTGTGTGAATGGGTGGTTAGCAGGATCTGAAAAGCGCTTTGGTCATCGATAGATGAAAGTAAACGCGTTATATAAGTGAACGCATTTACCATTTAATTTAAACTCTGGTAAGCAAGCACTGTATATTTAAATATTATGATGAATAAGCTTAGCTTTTTTTATTGATAAAATACAGACTACTGTATTTAAATGAAACTAAAAGAAGGTTCAAATATCTAAGATATTGTGACTTCTGTTGCAGAGAGACGCCAGTCTTACCGACCCAAACCGAGATGGATCAGACATAATTCCTGTAGGATACCAAGAGTTTTTTTTAATTAATATGATCATCCAACACTGGGCTGCATTCTCAGTGAGAATAAGATCATGTGGTGTGTAAAAGTGTGTGTGCTTCACAGCAGCACGCATGGATATGTGATGACATTAACATGGCATAAACAGAGAAAACAGATTAGCTTACAAGAAATTTCGGTAATGTCATTGTGGCGTAATGTATGCAGGGAAATGAGATTAAATGGAGTTTAGTTGATCAGATATTCAGCTCAAATCAAATCTATTTTGACATCAGACAGTTTACAGTAACATATCCAAGTTCATAGGAGAGAGTTTTGTTTTTTTTGTAGTCTGTAATTTCTTAATGACAGGAGTTCGCATGGGGTACACTCTCATACCAGGCTGAAATTTGCATTGCACTAAGCACAAATCCACATAAAATATTTTTCTGTACATCCTGACTCATGGAACATGTGTTATGGTTTCTGGGTTTTGTTAGATTTCTTTTGTAGACTTCCTTGTTTCCTGTTTTATTTTGTAGTTCTTCCTGTTTTGTCCCATGTTTCTGTTCAGCTTCATGTATTTGTGTATTAGTTTCACCTGGGGTTGATTTTGGTAATTGTTTTCACCTGTCCCTCATTTATTTCATATGTATTTAAGTCACTTGGTGTGTCTGTTTGGTTGCGGGATCATTAACTACATTACTACGCAAGTTAGTCATCAGTCTTTGTTCCAGTGTCTGTGTGGTAATAAATCTGTTAATCGTCACCCTGGCTGCCTCCTGCTTCATGTCCTCACCTGCATTTGGGTCCACCACCTACCCATTTCCTGACACAGAGACTGTTGATGTTTTTAAAAAGAGGCTCAAGACTTACCCTACCTAGTTTAGCTTTTTTAATTTAATTACTTTTATTGTATTTAAAATTTTAGTTTTTTATTAAACTACATATATTTATTATTTATTTATTTATTTCATTTACGTGTTTATAAATATCTATAGTTTTAATCATACTTTAAGTTTTGTGTATGTATTTTATTCTGTTTGATTTAATTGGCTCTTATTGTTTTTTATGGGTATTTCATAATGTTAAAACTCTAGTGTTCTCCTTACAGGGATCCTCCACACTGGGGGCACTGCCCTCTTGGCCTGG
>JBAMHX010000004.1:575980-608266 GCA_037177515.1 Pseudomugil tenellus
GTACCATGTCTGTATGTCTTAATGTTTTGTCCCTTCATGTTTTCAATGTTAACTGTATGTTGAACTTCTTTTATCTTAATTATTAAATTTATATTCTTCTCAATCTAAAGAAATTAGTGTCCTCGTCCTAGGTTGCACAAAAAGAACATGATGAACGTGTTGTCTTTACACTAAACATGTTTATGATCATGAGTACAAGCAGTGGACACAAACTGACTTTTCCCAGCTTTAATCCAACAGGGAAATGAGTTAATTTGCTGCGTGCCTCTCCATTTGCGCTTTCAGGATGCGGGATGAGATTGTTTGATGATTTTACAGATCTGATAGTATTTTTCAGTGCAGTCTGTCAGGTAGGCTAACTGGAAACAGACGGCGCGTTTCAGTGCAGCGCTGTTGTACCGGCCACCCTGATAACAGTCAAGTGGCGAGATGGATTATAGACTGACATTTTCTTTTTTTTGATCGACTGGTATCACCTTCGCGAATGATAAGCACCCTACCCAATCAATAATTCTTTCATCATTAATTCCAGCCTTAAAAACTTTTTGTGTGTTGGTGTCATCTGCCACTCCTTTTGGTGCGCATGCATACCACTGAATTGAGTTGCTCTGCAGATTGTCGTGGCTTAGATAAACAATAAATCTCTTTGCTTATAAAAGTCTGGTAGATATCCGTCAAAGCGAGAAAATGATGTGAAAATTACGGTAAAATGAATGCACTAAAACGATCCTCACAGTCCGATATGCAGCGTGTGTGTTCTGAACGCCCAGCAGTCCAACACACATGCTGGCAGTAAGCTCATTTCGCCGTAATAAATGTCCATACAGGCTTCAGATCAGTTCTCCAAAAAAGAACAAATATATAATTTCTGTTATACATACACATTCTTCAAACTCACCCAAAGAGTAAGGCCTTTGTTTCGATTGTGGTCCTTTAACAGGAACTTCAGAGATGCAGACGGAAGATCCATAGGGAGCATAGTGAGTCATTTACACTGTAGTATAAAACTTCACGAACATGTCCACAAATGAAAAAAAATATATCCATCCAGCGATTTGTACGCTTTCAATGCTTCGGCTGTGTACAACCAAGGAGTGTTTATAAATAGTTCCAGATGTCGCCATATTGCAAAAGCGGCCACTTCAACATATTGTCCCACTGCTTTTAGTCCTTTTTAAACAGATCAGGCAAAGAATCACCACACAACTTCTGTTCGTATCTTTCACGATCCTGTTTCGATAAATGTTCAAGATGGTTCTCTTTTGCTTTTAAGTGACTTGATTTTTGCTTCTTTGCAAGTTCACGAACATGTCCACAAATGAAAAAAATATATCCTATAAACACTACAAGTAATGCCGGTCACGCCATATCTTTTGTCGACAGCTAGTGCGCATGACCGGGATTAACTAAATGTAAACAATAACAATCGGGTCTATAGAGAGAATTTAGAGTGACCAATCAACCTAAAACCCATGTCTTTGGACCCACCACCCCACTTCCCCCTTCAGCTGAGGCTTGAACCAGCAACCTTCTTGCTGCACCACCGTGCAGCAGTAGAGGATACAGATTTTCCAAACATGTATATAAGACAGTGACACTTCATTTTTTATAAGTGAACACAAAAGCCAAACTAGAATGGATGTAGGGTGGAATGACATTTTCTCAGGTGGGCTATCAAAGGTTTAACCACCTCAATACCATTGGTTAATTTTGAGGAAATCCTTAATGGTTGATAGTCAGACATCTGTTCTGAAGCCAGACCAAAAAACTCATGTAAATGTAAAACTGATTAAATTTGCCCTGTTTTGTCTACATTTTTATGTGAATGTATGCACCAGCTAGATAACCAGAATTGACTAGTTTTACCCATAAAAACTGGCACCAACAGGTCATTTAATAGGTCACAAACAATAAAAACAATGGCACCAAGAGAAGAGAAAAACTATGTTCACACAGCACACTTTACTAGATGTATCAAGCATAAGCTGACATAGTAAGTCTGAACCATGGCACAGTTGATTTAGTAATTTTACATTTCAGAAGCATCTACCATATCTAGGGTATATAGAAGCTGACAAAAGCAGGCATAAGCAATGTCCACTTTAGCTTCCCAACACCATAATTCTGTCACTGGCTTGAGGGAGATTTCACACTTTTCTGTCAAGTGTCTCTTTCTATAAGCATATTTTCTTTTATCCTGCATGAAATTAGTTCTCTTACCTTTGACAACCAAAATGGCAGAGGTGGACAGGCTCTCCACATCGGTGTCGATAACACAGACATACTTCCCACCATGATTCAGCTGGATATTGCGAATCATCAGGTCTCCTGAAAC
Organism: Pseudomugil tenellus; assembly: GCA_037177515.1. NCBI lineage: Eukaryota > Metazoa > Chordata > Actinopteri > Atheriniformes > Pseudomugilidae > Pseudomugil > Pseudomugil tenellus. The sequence goes on from JBAMHX010000004.1 coordinate 578,316, forward strand.
GCTCTAGAGGAGATGGACAAATAAGGCTAAGTAAGATATGTAAAGTCATTTCATCAGGGAGCTGTGGGCACTAAGATGTTTTGAATCTTTAAGATGCTTTCTACTATCACAAGTCTCCAGGCCACTGATTTTTGTATCTGAATGAAAAATGGTATGGCAGATGCATACAGTACAAAAAACGTTTTGGCTTTTCTTTAGAGTAGACAATACCCTACCAACCAGCCTCTCAACACCCTGCAAACAGCTACCAGTTATGAACAGGACACACAAAACAAGTTGAATAGCTAATTGGTTGTGAACTTGTGTATTTTTTAAGTTAATATTTTTGGTTTTCTAGCATGATCTGTTTACAAAAAGCTCTGACATTGATAATGAAACTGTCTTCTCACCACCATTATCTAATATAATGACTCATATGTCTATGGACAAAAAGTTTTTAGGATCTTGTCTGAACAGTCTTTACCCAGACAGTTCCATTGTGTTCTCATTTTGACTGCTTATGGTATTCTCCCTCTGAAATTAACCTTTTGAAGTACCCTGTCACAAAGGATGTTAGCCTGGGAAGAGAAATACGCTGCATTAGGAACAAGTTATCTAGGGGCAAGCCAGGTAAGATCTGCTGCGGTCACAGCAGATTTCATTACCCCCCCATGGGAAGTCATCATACCTCTATTGTGCCACAACAGGGAAAAAAAATCCTATATATCCATTTCTTTAAGTACAACAGTATTTCTAAGCAGCCATGGTACAAAAATAACTTTTATCCCCATTTTTCCTTTTCCCTCCTTTCCAGTTTATTTTACCTTCTGTGTCTGATTTGTTTTTCAATGTCACCTGCCACCTGGACGACCTCAGAGCCTGCAATGAGTTACTAAGCCTCCTGTCTTGGCAGGAAGGAAGTGATGAGGGATATTTGCTTTAATTATGTTAATTAATTAATCAGAAGCTGTTGAGCAGGGGACTGGTAATCTCACTGGACAGGGAGAAACAGATTCAGTGGAAAACTATATCTCATTAAATGTCACAGCACCATTCAATGTCACAGTAATTGCCATTTGAATTTGTGAAGATATGAGATTGGCATATCCAAAACCCTGCGAAGGCATCCTAATATGATATCAACCTTTAAGACATGTTTTGCACTGATAAGTCTGCAAATGTTGGGTAAAACATGTAACCACATTTGACAAAAAAACAGAGTAATAACTTCACACTGACAAGCTTAGAACAATTAGGACTGTTCTTCATCAAAAGAAACAAAAAGTATTCAATAGTCATTATTTCAAGGTGTAAGGATTTCAAACGAACATTTACTTGTGTCAGGCTTGCCCTTGGTGAATACCAGTCGGCTCATTACTTAATTATTCTAGGGCTCACAATTCACAAATAGGTATGCAAATTCAATTACAGTGGTGGGAGATGATAAGAAAATGTTCTCCCCTGAGGTACAAGAATTAAAAGTTAGAGGGATGAAAAGTATAAAGACTTCATTAAAGAGGACTCTTAGTGAGATAAAAATTATATTTCACCAATGTATTATTAGAGGTGTAACACATGGCAGCTCATGCAGTCAGTACAAAAGGTAAGGATCCAATAGTGGCATTTACCAATGTTCTTAAATCTATGAGTGACTGAATGTAATCAGTTCTCAGTGGATATTAGAAAGTCTGTTTATTCCTGACCACAAATAAACTTAAACATTAACAACTCTTGGCATGACTTTCTATAAGAGGTCCTTAGCTGGGCAGTGGAGCATGGCCTCACAGACCAAGCTAAATGCTTAAAATGACTTACCCCACCCACTCTTTCAAAGTGATCACTGTCTTGCTGGAAGTCAATGAGCTGGCCATTGAAAGCCCACATGAAAGAGACATCCAGAGCTGGATCGCTGGCAATCTGGCATGGTAACACGATGCTCTCGCCAACAATAATCTCCGTGTTAGTGGGCCTCATGGTAATTCTTGTGGGCTCTGGACAGACAACAGATGACACCACATGCATGTTAATATCTTTGCCACCAGCATCTCTAATACCATTGCAACCGCTGCAGCTGTAGTCTCACAAATCAAGCCTCTGGCATTAAAATAGTAAAGAAAGTACTCTTAAACCAAAAGCAGTGAATCTCCAACACCATTCAACTTCATCCATTAGTAATGTTTAGTGATATCTTAGCTTTGCATTTTGTTTTTTTTATTATTATTTTTTCTGCAGTACCTGTTTTGAAACACTTATTTATACACAGCAGAGCAAGAGTCAGAGAAGACTCCTTCGTCTGATTAAGTCAAGTTGCTATATGAACATTTTATACCACACTACTTATAATTTAAATCAAGAACAATGTTCTTCAATGCTAAAATACCCATATGTATCAACATTATTCTTGGCTTTAAACATAATAAATATATGTATTTAGAAATAACTATAATGAAATGGATCATTTGCCAATAAGTCATAAAGAAGTATATAACACTTTTTCAAATTTAATTTGATTTGTAACCTTTTAAAAAAACAAATTTAAAATAATCACATTATTGTGTGAGATTTATGTCAGATCTCCTAAAATTTGACATCATCTAAGATAATACCAACCACTTTATGAAGTACACCTTTTTAATGTCTTTTTAACACAAAGAGTTAATCTCATGATGGCAACTCGTGTAAACATGGTCAAGTCAAATTACTGATGTTTAAACCAGGTATTAGAATGGGCAAGAAAGGAGATTTAGAATGGCATTGGATGGAAAAGGATGACAGTTTTCTCTTTGAGTTATATCTAGCTTGCCTAGCCAGCATCTCTAGTGCCCCAGCTTTTATCTCCAGGGCCACAGCCTGTGTTTCAAGAGCCATGGCCTGCGTCTCCACTGCCACAACCATTGTCTACAGGGCCACAACCTTTGTCTCCGTGGTCACAGCCTTTGTCTCCATGGCCACAGCCTGGATTTCCAGGGCCACAGCCTTCAGTTCCAGTGCAACAGCTTTTGTGTCCAATGCACCTGTCCCCAGTCAGGATGGTTCTCACTTAGCTTCAGTTACTCCAAGGGGGTCCCAGGGGGTCCTTAAACTCCGTTCGGGATATAATAAGTACATTAAACTCACCATCTACACCCAAAACTGCGGATATTTCGGTACAACCCTTCTCCTTTTTGTTTCTTTCACTTGGCTCAAATTAACAGGTTATTAACATGTTTTTGTAAGTAAACATTTTTATCTACCTGTTGTTGCTATACAAATAAAATGGCCTTGTCTTCTATAGAACTTAATGGATTTATCACACATGATCATGTTTCTGTAGCTGTTCTTTTCCTAATAGCTGCTAGTTTTCCTTCATAATCAGATAAAAAATATGGTGGAGGATATTCAGTTGATTCGAAGGTACAGTTTATGTCACTTCGTCTTGCACACTGGATATTTAATTTTACAAGATTTACAAGAGAGGTGCATTAGCATCATAATTTGTCCAAAGATATACAATTAGTGCCAACGTGTTTCAGTATCTTTGACTTTATCTTTATCACTGACAAGTAATTGTGACTTAAGAGGCCAAAACAATTACAATGGCCAGCAAAATCAAAATAAATAAAAAAAAATATCACTGACCATTTGTTTGTTTGTTTTTTTTTAAAAAGCATATTGCAAATTGTAACACAAAAGTCTTGCTTGTTATCACTGAAAATGGAAAACATGCAGAGCTTGTTAGTCATGGTAAAAGAAAATAAATATGGGAAAATAACATTTTATTTGACTTTGTCATTTTGCAACATAGGATGGAAAAGAACAGTGCTTACCAGTGACAAGAAGTCTTCCAGTTGTGCTTGCCGTTCCAAACTGATTCTTAGCTATGCATGTGTAGCTAGCTGCATCCTGTTTGGTTACATTGGCAATCTTCAAAGTTCCATTTGGAGATATAGTAATCCTGTTGAAATAAATATAATATCAATTACTGTGTTGTATACTTATAAGTATAAAGTTTGTCTGATTTTAGTCATGTTATTATATTTTTTAAAAATGTTATTCAAATTTCTGTTTGGTTTTTAATTGGTCTCCATTACAATTTTCTGGAATGGATACCTGTAGTGCTTTTAGATAATTTCCAAATATTCTTATCAAAACATAAAAAACACAGAACTGGACTCTCGTCCAGTAAAATTAGATAACATCTCAGGACAACTCTGTGCAAATTAGACATAATACATGACTGCATAAAATAGGCAAAAATCATATAACAATAAAAGATTAACACTAAGGATAAAACTATCAATTGTGAATTAGGTCAATCTAAAAATATCAAATGGTGACACTGCCCTTATGCAAGATAATGCTAAAGGCTAATGTTGTGATTTAAAACTAATGATAAAAATTTAAGGCAAAAATCTAAAATTGTACTGCATCCTAAATTTTACGAGACCAGAGAGCAACCAACCATGAGAACAACTTTAAGCTTGAATCATTAAACTCAAAATCACTAGAAGTTGGTAACACCAAGTGCAAATGGAGCAGTTGAGTCTCTGCATGTCTGGTTTAGAGAAGGTGTGCTTTGTTACTAATAAACCATGCTTTTATGCTTTTAAAAGTACTCCAATTTGTAGCTTGGCTGCCTATACTAATTAAAACATTAAAACAATGTAATTGTCTTCTGGGACTATTCATTTGGATATAACCAAATATAAGTAGCACTTCATCATAATCACAGGACAGCAGTCCCCCAACAGGACACCAGCGGGGTCCTGTTGGGGGACTCACTTAATTGTCAAATTCCACAAATAGGGATCTGATGGCATCTATAGGAAGCAAATCCAATTCAAAAGGTCACTGCCGTACAACCAATGGGATGCCAATGTCTGCATGTATTCAGTGCTATACTCTGTCAGGGAGCATGTCGGCTTGACATATTTTACATTAAATGACAAAAAGCTTTCGAATTCCTCCAGTTATCTGCAATTAATGTAGATGTAACACATGTCTAAACTCTTACAGCATTTTATTAGCTAGTTTAGTTTGTGAAATTTTCCTGATAGCTGCCATGCCTTCTTTTTTGTCATTAGCTTTTCCTCTTATGCATCTGCGCAAATGCTAACAACCAGTGTGTGAGTGGCTCATAAACCACTTATTTCATAGGCTACACAATTTTTTCCAAATCTACCTGAACACTGTTGCTAAGTTTAATCAGTGTGTAAGATTTTCTTACCCCAACAAAATGAGCTAATTACTTCAGATTACTTTATAGTTCTAACAGTAATTAAACTCACCATTTCTCACCAGCACTAAAAAGTGCTTCAAACGTTTGTTCAATGTCTTAATGTTAGTGTGGAGAGCTTGTGAGAGATTCCTCTGCTCTTGTCTACAACTACACTTACAGACTGAGTCAGCCAGACTGGGGGATTGTATAGATCACACACTTGATAGAGTGCCTAATTACAGGTGAAAAAGCTTCAGGTTAACTTTAAAATGTCTTATTGTGATTAAAGTGAAAGGACTTTAATCAGTGACTTTATTTGCTAGGTTTTTATATCACCTTGAATATTTAACACACAGTGTTGATACAACCACTTGGTATCTTCATATCTCATACTTTCTGTAAAAAGTGTTTACATTTTATTAGCTAGTTTAGTTTGTGAAATTTTCCTGATAGCTGCCATGCCTTCTTTTTTGTCATTAGCTTTTCCTCTTATGCATCTGCGCAAATGCTAAATGGACTACTGAAATGACTCTGCTCATGAATCTAAATGAAAGCTGCTGGGAATATGCACTTGGACTTTTATCCTACCTTTCAGTTCTTTGCAGGATCTCATTCCCTTTCTTCCACAGGATAATTGCTGGAGGAGAGGCCTGAGGCTTGCATTCAAGAGTGACTTCACTGCCTGAGCGAGCTTTTAGCAAGGCCTTAAATGGACTTTTGGAGAAACTAGGAGCTGAAGCTGTATGCATGGAAACAGAGAAAGGTGTGAGATTAAAAAATGTAGAAAAGCTGAGCCTTTGCAGATTTGCAGTGCTGAACTGATAGGTCTTCCTTCAGCTTTCAGTAAGGTCAGCTTAGAGCATCAGCAGAGAGTCAGCACAAAGGCCTATTGGGATCAAGGCTATTGGTTGCCCCATCCTTCACCCTCACATTTACACGCACAACAATCAACACTCAACACGTCTCCAGCCAACAATCGCTGTCTACACCCTTCATTATATTTAAGTTAGCTGTCATTAGGACTGTCATGTGCCATCACATGTATCCAGAGGGAATTGAATTTCTCATGGAGCCAGTCAAATGGAAGTCATCAAAGCTTTGTAAATAAATCAATACCCGGTCTACATGAAAAAGCATGTAGAATGCCACAAGGCAATGTGGTTGCAGTATATGAATCAATATATAAAACAACTGCCAGTAAAATGAGACACTATCATATTAATATTTTTGCTGGTAGAGTAATTTATAATTATATATCAATATAACACATAAATTATATGGACAGACTGATTTCATGTGGGGAGTATAGCAAAGTGATTTTTATGTTTGCAGATTATAAAGTACAACAAAAGCAAAAAATGGAGGCAATCTTACCTAACACCATTAGCTGAGCGCTGGAATAAATAGTGCCATGTTTGTTTTCAGCAACACACTGATACATCCCGGAATCTGACAGGTTTAACGCAGTTATAGAAAGGGCCCCATTTTCAATTTGTACCCGGCCCTGCAGAGTAAAGAGAAACAAAAACAATTCTGCATATCCATTGCAAGACCAGCCTATTATTTCCAAAGGCACAGCAGCAATTACTGATGCACCATGAGGGGAGGAGAGCAGCAGGGGAGAAAAAAGGCAAGAAATCTTGGAGAGACTTGTGCCATAGCATGTTTATTCAGATTGGAATAGACGAAGAGCAGTGTGAAAGCTGTTATATGGCATTTGAGACACAGAAATTAAGCCATGTTGACAAAGGACAGACAGCCTATTAAATCATTTATTTTCTGTAGTCACTCAGCTGGAAAAACTGACTGCAGCCCAGATGATGATGAGGGATTTTAACATAATAAACTGGGATCCACAATGCTGTAGGGGGAATAGAACAATGTTTCCTTAATTATACTCAAGCAATATAACGGCTAATGTGGCAATATATACATGTGATGTAAGCTCAGAAGATATACACACTGATTGTGTGTTGATGTGGTATAAATTCACTTGTAGCTGAGATCAGTAAATCCAAAGATATTCTTATCTTGAGGTGATCCAAACAGTTATTGTACATCTTACAACATAAAAACACACTTTAGGACAAATTATTAATTGATATGTTACATAATGTACATTTTATTTTTGTTTTTTAAATCATGATATGATTAATACTTTAATGGATGCCTGCTCATTGAGCTAGCCATGCTAACGTCAAAACCCATCTCTTTGAAATTCTGATACCAGCATATTGTGTTCGAACTTGTTTATTTTTTTTGTAAATGTAAAGACTTTATTTTCTGATGCTATGTCTTTCTAGCATAGACCATTTATCTATATTGTATTGCCTACTTGGTAATGGGAGTCCAGGGGCTTGGTCTGGGGGGAAAAATTCCACCATGGGGAAAAATACAATATAAAATATGAGAAAAGAGGCTCTATTTAACTGTTACTGGCGGTGGGTCAATTTCTGAAATTCTTAGTAAAATAAATTAAACCTGTGTTAGAATAAAGAGCTGGTGTCATATAATTCAGAATTTCTTTTCTTTTTTAAGGGGACAGTGTATGTATTCTATACCCATCGTTTTACTGACACCAATAACTTTTTCATTAATTTGCTTCTATATTGCCAGGTATTCAGATTTATTTTCTGCAGGTCATGTTTCTTCTCTAAATTCACCAAGCTGCACACCATGAATTTGAAGGTTTGCACCTGTTGTCGTTTATGTAATTACTCACAGTAAAACCTCTGCAAAACATGGTTCACACTACACAAAATTTGATTTTACACATAAAATGACTACGCGTAAACTGAGACCTCAGTGGATCCTGTTTTATGTACTAAAACCAAACTTTTGTTTAAATGTATTTTTTATTCAAAAAGGAAAACTATTCATACTGAAATCTCTATTTGTCAAAATGTCATAGTTTTAACTAAGTACCAGGGAAAATGCTGTCATCTCAAAAAACCCTCAAATATCGCTAAAATGTTTTTGTGGTTTCAAGGAGGGGTTTTCCACACGCTCTGATAGAGCAGTTTATCGCAAAAGTGTAATGGAAAAACTTTATTCGCATAACTGCTTTTATTTTGGTAACGGAAATACAACTAATGACCCCTTGTAATGCAGCTGCACACCTTTTTTTTTCTTCAGTTTCTCTGCGTAGTCACATAAAAGAAGAAAAACAATAACAACCACAACAAAAGATATTCCTACCTCCGCTAATAGCTGCTCCCCATTCTTCAACCAGCTGTAGGAGGGTTTAGGCTTTCCATTCGCCTTACACTCCCAGAAGAGGTTTTCCTCTATGGACAGAGCCGTGTCTGTCATTGTCTGCAGCCAGTGAGGTTTAGCTTGGAATAAATGAAAAGATAACTTTTTTAAATGTGTTTCAATTAAAGCAGTAGTTTTCAAACTTTTTACAGTATGTACCATCAGAGAAAAAACTGATCTCTTAGGGCCAAATTTACTAAGATCTCATTTTGCGTGTACTAATTAGTGTGTGGCATCTAGAATTTAGCGTGAGGCCGTGATTAGTACATGATCTACTAAGATTGCTCACGCAAATGACAGCGGGTCATACAAATACAATTTTGATCCAATGGAATTAGAGGTGTTGGTGGAAGAAGCCAATAAAATGTCCAAAGAGCTACAGCAAATAAATCTGACAGCAGCTAAAAGGAATGTTGGTTATGATGCCAAAGGCATCACATATGCACTGCACATTCAACGAATAGGTGTTTTTTCGGTTTCTCTATATATGCTCAGAGTTTGCGGGAGGCACAAGCTGCACATAAGTGCAGTTAATTGCTCCTATAACACTGGGGAATCCAGCCACCTAAAAAAAAAACTTGTTTTGTCTTATTCAAAGAATCTCCAATACATCGAAACATAATAAACCTCTCCATCCGGCGCAACATTGCATTTAGGAAATCAGTCATGTGAAAGACGTGACTGAGAGATCGCTGCTGTGTTGGCTACTGTACGCTGGAATGACCCAGATGCCAAAGATCTGCGCTGAGTTCCCCCAACAGCTCCAAGACAGCAAGGCTGGATAGACGATATGTTTTAATAATTAGTTCCTCTCTCATTCCAAACATGTTAACACGAGGTGAAATATGCGTTCTCTCCGTTGTCTTTCATTATTTCTATGTCTTCGTCTTGCCCCAATTTACATATTCATTGAGGAAAACGTAATAACTCAAGGAGGAAGTGCAATTTTGCACCTTTGGAAGACGCAAACCCTTTTACTCACTGTTAGTAGATCAGTTTGTACTTTTTTTAGCGTGTGCAATGGGTTTGCATGCGTTTTAGTACACGCAAACCTTTAGTAAATCTGGCCCTAAAAGTACTACCACCATAACCCGACCTGAACATACAGCAGTAAATATGTAAAGCTACAACTTACATGGCTATTAGCTATAAACAGTACAGAAAGGAAGCATGTTAACTTTTTACTGGGCAAACTCAAGTCCATGAACCGGACACAAAAGCAGGCTGATATTAAAATAAAAACAAAGGGAAGACAACACTTATTTTAAATATTAATTTAACATATTTTGTGTATTGTAAACATTTTTTACTTCCACACAAAAAGTAAGTATTAATTTTAATCTGTTCCGGAGATATTGCTGTTTAATGAACGTTAAGTTGAGGATTTCACCAAATATATGATTTTCCCTCAAGTACCAACAGTGGTACGTGTACCACAGTTTGAGAATCGAAGAATTAAAGGATAAGGGGGCGGGGGTCATAAAACCATAAAAGCTTCTTTTATTTAAAATTTGAATTTGAATCAAAGTTTGATTTCAATATGTGATTAACATGATGACAAATACTACAGTTCCAAAGCTTAAAATGAAATGTCATACCTTAAACCTATTATAAAAAATATACAGCATGTTGTAGGCAAATAAACAGGTTTTAAGAGCAGATATCTGTTACAATAATCTCAGCTTCTTCCTTCTTTTATTGTCCTTCAGATTGGAATAGCTGACTTACCATGGAAGGAAACACGGCCTCGTGCAGCATTTTTGCCACGACGATTCTCTGCCATACATTCATATGTTCCTGCATCTTCCTGCTGGAAATTAGGGATTTCAAGGACAGCATTTGAATTCTTCATTTTGACTTTGCTGGGGAAGGGGACACCACTAGTTCTCCTCCAGCCTATTTCTGGGACAGGGCTACAAAAGAAAAACAAAAGTTTCCAATAATGCAGCTGAGTCACAATGATCAAAGTGTGATTAAATGCAGCAGGAAAGCAGCTGAAGTGAAAGCAGCTTTTTTTTTTTCCCCTAAAAATCAAACTGATTGCTCAAATTTCAATGCTTTTAAAGGAACTTAGATTTTGGCTCCCTGATCTTTATGCAGTGGCACTTTCTTTCTTATAGATTGGCTGGTCTGAGAATGACTTGTGGTTACACATTAATAAATCAACTTGAGCAGCATTAATTCATGAAAGAATGAACCTAAAGCTTATGACACATACACAATAAGACAAACTTACTTTCCCAGAGCAAAGCATTCCAGTTTCACCAAAGATTCCTTTGCAGCTAGAACTGGATCTAGAAAGTGAACTTCTATTTTTGGTTCATATTCACCCATTACTCCTGCAAAATGGGAGAAAATAGTTAAGCTTTGTGACAGGAGCGGTAAAGAGCCATTACACTCATGCTGGATCAGAAGAGGAACACTAACACCATGAGAATGCTAACACAAAAGTCTTGATAGGTTTTAAGCAAAAGTGACCGTTGCGGGTCTTAGAAGGACTAAGAAAATAATTCAGAGGTAGGTTATAAAAGATTCAGAGAAGACATCAGGGAAAAGATTGGCTTGGTAAAGATTTATTACTTGGTAGAGATTTATGAATGTGACTCATTTATGACGTTATTTATATTCACATCACTTAGACCGATGGGTTATGCACTTCTTTGCAAAGACAGAATTAGAGCCTTGAGGTTGCTTTGCAACTGTAGCTCAGGAGGAAGAGAAGTCATCTTTCAACTGGAAGGTCAATGGATTGATTCCAGGATCCCTCTGACTTCATGCCTAAGTGCCCTGTGGCAAGACAGTGAACTCTTTGTTGTGAGATTTGGAGATGCATTCCTTCGATCATGTTAAACATCTGATTTTATAACATGCACACAACAGTATGGAAAGAAGCTAAACCTGTGTATCTCAGTAACAGGTTCAGCTATTCTCAGCAAATTTTCCACACTCATTCTCTGGATAGTCTTCGTCAAACATGAGAAGTTTGATTTGTCAATGCATCAGTGTACAGGATTTTTAAACATTAAGTTGTAAAATATAAAGTATATTTAAGGATTAATATTTGAAAAAAATATAAATCTGAGGTAGACCAAAAAAAAAATCCCCCCCCCCCACATCTGTGAATATTTTCATTATTTTGAGATAAAATTAGTATTTCTAATGAAAATGTAAAATGTCCAGCTATAAAACATAAAAATCCCAAAATTATTTTTAGTATCTGAACTATTACGTGGAGGCAGCCCAAAATGATGCCCAGCACAGAAGAAACTGTTATAGCCATCCTAGTTTTTTTTTTTTTTTTTTTTTTTTAGAAATTATGGAGCAATGGCTCGGGACTTCTTGTTTTAAGATGGTGTACATACTCCATTGCAGAGAAGTGTGTTTTTCTTCAAGGGGTACGCAGGCTGCTAACGGCAACACAATGTTTGCTCTAAATATATTTGAAATAATCAATGCGAAACTAACTTAGTAGATTTGTTACATGGTCTATAAAATAAAATCAAAACAATCACATCACAAATTATCTTTTGTGATGTGATTGTTTTGACAACAGCAACTTACAATTCAAAAAGCCATTTTATTTCTTCTTGTTTGTTTTTGTTTACCTGTCAGTCTGTTTATCAGTTTGTTAGCAACTTTATGCAAAAACTACTGGTCAGATATTTGTGACTCTTTTTCTGAAAATGGGTAGTGGGGTAATTTAGATACCTCTGAAGTTTGGAGGTGATATCATGGGAATTGAAAGCATAGGAATTTTTTAAAGGATTCATCAAAGTATAGGTAAAATGAGCTGCATAGCAGAATTCTGTGCTCTTCTTTTCTAGTTTTTAAATGTCCTCTTTTTGGTAAAACTTCATCTTTGGTCAGAGACATTCTCCTTTTCAGCATTTTTTCTTGAAACTAGCCTTGCTTCATATCTTACAAAAAGCAGTAGAGTCACTGTCATGCTTCAGATGTCTGCTTATTGTGGAGGTTTTACCATATCATTTGGTTTCAGCACCACTTCAAACAATTCAATCAATTAGCATTTTGGAATATAATTGCTTTTACCATCACTCCTGAGGACCAGTGGTGTTGGAGAGCTGAGAACCTTCTCATTTGTGATAGTGTTGTTAACCACACACGTGTAGTTCCCCACATCTGAAGGTTCCACTTTGGCGATGTACAGGCTGCCAGTCGCTTGAGAGACAAATCTTCGATTGTCTTGCTGGACAAAGTATGGGTACTCATTGAAGATCCATGCATATGTCAGCTCTAAAACAGGAATAAAACATGTGTTACTTCATTGTTGGTTCAACAGTCACACCTGTGCTGGTTCCACACATAAAAAAGCCTTGCTGTATATGAAGGGAGAGGAGGCTGAATCAAAAGTGCTCCTCTGTGGCCTTAGCATATCATGTCATTTTCATCCCCTTTTCCCAGTTTCCTTAAGAAGACATACCACGAACCTTATATCTATCAGTGCAGAAAAATTGAGAGAGCAGAGTAAAGAGAGCGAAACAAACTGGATTACAGCGCGTCACTGGCCATCCCCTGACACATGGCCTCCATTTTCTGGGTCCCTGAGAGACTTAGTTTGAGGGCAGCATGAATGAATGAATGGAAAATTAAGGGATCAATGGGTTGACATACGGAAACAGAAATATGTTGTCATTCCTCTTAACAACTGGCAAGTCCACCATAAAAATGGATGGACCTGTCATAATGAATTACTGAGTAATTTCTAGAATCTCCACATACACACACTTCTAAGAGCAAGGAGATTCTCTATGTAATCTCCCATTTTAGAGATGAAGGGAGGTCTGAGTCAAAAGGTGTTTGTAATGACGGTCAGTCATTCCCAACACTTCTTTCGGGGCAGGCCTCTTGGATTTGGAGCTATGCAGATACAAAGCCTCTACTGATTAGGCAAAGAGGAGCCTTGTAGCTCCGTCAGCCAGGGCTGCAGCCTGAACTGTGTGGATGTAACGAACAGTGATGAAAGTGATAGGCTTAAAGACTCTCAATTGTGGAGGAAGAGACAACAAAAAGGGCTTTTGCGCAACTTAACAAATGTCTTTGTTTAGCAATACAATAATCATTCTAACAAGATTGTGTTGATTTTTTTTTCTTATCTATGTTATAATGCATGTGTAAGGAATAACCTTTTGCAGAATTCAAAGCCAATCAAGCAAATGAAAACTGAAAACCCCAGTCAAGGTGCCTGATAAAGTTGAGTGGTGAATAAGGTTATGTGGCACCCCAATGCTTTCAAAAAGACTTTAAAAAAAAAAAAAAAAGGCGAGATGAGTGAATGTGGGAGCAGCAAGGTGAAGAGGGAAGAAATGTGTGGGCTTGCAATGTTTTTTCTTTTTTTATTCGCTATAGAAAATGTGGTAAAAACACAAAAGTGCTGTAGTTACAGATGCCTGTAAGCCTGTGTTAGACTGGAAAGCTGTCAAACTGTGTTTTACACAGAGCACTCTAACCCATTATCCCAACGACCAGCTGTACAATGCATTGCGACAAACCGTTCTTTTGTGAAGGAAACTTGCTGTTCCAGTGTGAATGCTATTATATCAAGAGGGTGACAAGCTAGGCAGCAGCCATTGTGCATGGCCACAGTTTTCTGGAGATATGCACTGTAGAGGCTGTGCAGCAGCAACTTCTTCTCTGTTTAGGTTCTCATTTATAGAGCACAGTCTCAGCTTCTCTCTTGAACAATTAAAGAATCTTTTTTGGAATGCATGGTGTAAAAATACATAACTAAAGCCAACAGCTTTTTATGCTCTTTAGCATAAAAATTGGAAACAGTGAAGAAACAGCTTTTGTGAAGGAACCCCATTTTTTGCCTCTTAACATTTTGCTAGTCCTCGGGGATTCATTTTTCAGGGTTTTGTCAGAACATATCCCACCATATAGCACCAATGTTTTTCACTGAATAAGCTAATCAATATAACGTGTTAATTAGCTAACGATAGAAAAAGTGTCTAACAGCTGTTTTGTCACCTTTTAACAGTGCCCAGCTGGCTTTTTTTCCCAGTTTTCTGAGCTACGCTGACTGTTAAGCTTAATATTTAATGGTGATAAATATTGTTATTTAACTTTTCAAAGAAGTAAATAATCGTATGTATTTTATCACAAATTGATACAATCACATGAGCTCTTAATGAAATATCCATGGCATGCTTTAGATTAGATACCACTGCAAGACCACAAGAGCTATTTTATTCACCATAAATTTAACTGTCTACTCATATCAACTTGCAGTCCACTGTGAGATCTGTAACTGAATAACTGATTAAGTATCATTTTCATTAACAAAATATAACTTTTGCACCACTTCACAAAAATGTCATCCCAGGGCACTTTGCAAACTCATCAGTTTGAGTCAATTCCTCACAGCCTTGCTAATAAAACAGATTAAATTGAATCTTGATTTTTGAGTGCATCCCCCATCCAGAGCATACATGAGGCGACAGTGTCTTTGCAATCACACAGTCATTTTGACATCCACAATAAACATCTCAAATATATTTGATAAATGTTGGCTTTATTTTTTTACTGTGAGCTGACAATCCCTGAAATAATTTTGGGACATCCATGGAAGTTGTGCCCCCCCGGTTTGAAAACCACTGCTCTAAGGATGAAAATGGAAAAAAAAAAAAAAAAACCTGTTCTTGACTGGGAGGTCTATTCTCAAATACTTACATTTATCACCATTCTGAGCTTATCCCGGAGTGATTCCTGTTTTAAGAACAATCTCAAGTCGTGAATTGAGCTGTGTATCAAAACACCAAACCTTACGACAGCCAGACAGCAAGTTTAGCTTTAGAAACTCCATCAATCCATCCATTCAGATATGTTTATGTTATAATTTTAGATGTTGATGTTCAGACATAGCAAATGTCAACAAAGTTAAAACTTACTTTAATAATATCAAAGTTACTCATTTCGGATTTGCTGACAAAAGTCGTGTTTTTTATGTTGGCGTAGTCACACTTTGCAGTGTGCCACCATTTGTATCATCACCACCAAACTACAACAAGACACCAAACAAAAGATCCATTTACCATAACATTGGACGCTTTGCAGAAAGATTAAATATGCTCATATACACAGAAAACCCATTTTTTCTTAAAAAAGAAACAATTCATAAACCCTTTAAGATTTATTTGAGACATGCAAAGAAAAAAAATCAAGTTGAATCACATATTTTGCATAGAAGTGGATGAATATACAGAGTATCACCAATATATTGAAAACAAATGTATAAACATAAAGACACTGTTTTATGTTTTGTATTTAATTTATGGTTTTGACCACTTATTGCCAAATGTCACATATTTGATTCAAACCCTTTCTGAGACATTTTGCCCACTTTATGGTAGAAACTTTATTCAAATCTCAGTTGCACACTATTTGATACTGGTCTCCTGCCCAGAACACCAGAAAGCAGAGGACCATATGTTACAACATTTTGACCTATCGGTAATAAAATGGCATTTTAAAAATGTGAGTTTTCTGAGCAGTTGTTCTTATTTCAGGCATTAAGGGGTTTAATTACTTGGACTTACCTCCAAAATGGGGGGGAGGTCCACATAGCAGAACCACTCCTTGGCCCTCACGAACATTGACAGCACTTCTCACTGTTAGAGTTTTGAAGTTATCAAGATCTGATAAATCAGAAAAAAATGACATCAATTTAAAAAAGCAAAATCAACAGCAGCTTAGCTGTGTGTGCGCCACACAGCTAAAAATGTATCTTTTCATAGTTTATCCTCAAGAGTTCACATTGACAAGGATGGTTTTGAAAACATGGGTACAGATTTTCCCAAAGTGCCTTCACTGAATCATGAGGCAGGTTTTTAATGTTACATTTTGAGCTCTGGAACTTTAATAGGGCATCACTAATAACCCTGGGACACCTTCTGACAGCAGGCAATACTTTCGAAGACATCCAGGGTGCTGATGAAATTGATGGAATTGACTTGGTGAAATTTTTGTTCCACTTTAGTGTCAGTGAAGAGATTAAGCTAAAATAGGATAAACTGTGCAGGAGGAAGAAGGAAACGCTGTGCACACTGAACATACACAAGGGGGTGTGCATGACAAATGACAGTTTGCCGCGCCAGCAGCAATAAGTAACATCATTATTAAATGTGGTGTAATCTTTATACTTAAAAGCATTAGCTTCTCCATCAATACTCTCAGCACACTCTATCCCCTGCAAATGAATAAGCAGTTGCTGGCAGCAAAGACCAAAACCTGGGATGATAAACCACCCCTGGCTTCATGACTGATGGAGGGAAGCTACCTCACTCCGCTCTGCACCATGTCTGCACCCTCTGGGTAACAGCCTGGAGTGAGCCTCCCAAACACAAACAAAAAGAAAGTCAGTGTGACCGATAAGGGAAATTAGGAGCAGGAAGATTATGGAGAGAAGTGGGACAGAAAGCTGCTAAGATTAATGAGCAGCTCACTATTGACCGCAGAGGAATCAAACAGAGCCAAGGCATGGCAGGACCACGAGAAGCCACAGGAGGACGAAACTGACTTGAAACCTAGACAGAGGTGACATTCTTCTGATCACACTACACTGCCAAATAGATACTCATCACCTAACAACATATCTGAGCCTACAGAGCAGTGCTGGAGTGAAGGTCAAACCTGGCTGGTTTACACAGCAGTTGATTATCATGACAGTAATGCCTCTGAAAACAGTGGGAGACTATCCGGGCGGCTAGTGATAACTAGGGGTTGAAAGAAAGATGACTCATTCACCAAGATTGTGCAAAAATGTTCAGAGAAGAGTAAACATGCTCTCAATGCTGGAGGGGAATACACCTTTCGAATTCTGTGTCCTCAGCCCAGAAGAGTAATGGGCTTCACTGAAGTGAACTGACCACACACTGTAACTGAAAGCTTGAGGCCAAACTCGCTATAGCCGCAGTGAGTTCTTTGTAAGCAGAATCAATCTCTGCCGTACAAGAATGGCTGACCTAGAGATTGCAGAGAGAAACCATTATGGCTCAAAGATGATTGGCCCAGGCAGCAGTGCAGCTCTACAGACACTCCCTGTTATAGTAGATTGGATCCAAGAGCTCTTTGGGAACTTTACATCCTCAAAAGAAACCAGTGTGCTGATTAGCCAATTTCATATTGTTTTTACTCTCTTGATGTGTGTAGCCAGTAATGAACTAGACTAAATAGTATTTCAGACTTATGATAAGATCTACTGACTATCTGTGACTGACATGAAATGAAGAAATAATGTGACTGAATTCTAACTAACTGAATCTTTGGATGTTGAGAGAAAACTTTATTTATTTTCATGCATGTAATTGTGAACTGTGTAGAAGTCATGAGCCACACTTATATTTTCTTTCAAGGAGCCAGACTAATTGACCTAAATAATTTGTTCCAATTTTGAGTGAATCTTTGGGAGTTTATCTTAAGACATGTACTAAGGCTACGTTCACTCTGCAGCCCATAATGCTTTTTTTGTCAAATCCGATTTTTTTCACAATTCTTTCACATTTCCAATCAAATGTATGTGGTCTTCTGTATGAACTTTATGAGCACCAAAAGCGACCCGCATGCGGAGAAGACACGTCGAGATAAATGACGTCATCTTGTAACGTCATCAAGTAACAGTGGAGCGCGTCTTGCTACATTAAAGTATTCAAATGTAGTCAGCCTGAAGTCTGAACATAACCATAGAAACGTAACAAAAAAAAGGAAAGCAGTACGTTGCTCCCGCCGTAAATGGCAACGTGATGTGTCAGAAATAATCTAAAAAAGTGGTCGGATCTCAAGGTGCAGGTAAAACGGCTGATGGACTACAGTTTTATAGAACTGTACAATGTGTCTTTGCTTACCAAGGAACAAGTGATCACGCAGTTTGTTCTTCAGACTGCTGTGCATCTATGGAGCTAGATTTGCCTTTTTATTGACTGCCAGAAAATATACAATCTGAGAGGGAAAAAAAGGTTTGGAAGGAAAAATATATATTTGACAGATCAAATACGTATTGGATTTAGGACCACATGTCCAAGTGGCCTCGGTCACATTTGAAGAGATCAGATCTGTGTCGTTAAAACTGTCATTAATAGATCAGATACAGGTCGCATAGGGGCAAAAAAATCGGATTTGGGTCACTTCAGCCTGCAGTCTGAACGTAACCATAGTTTTGTCTTTGTTTGGCTTTTGTGTTTTTTTTGTTTGAGCTGAACCTCAAAAATTATCTTTAATAGCAGCCAATTCAAAGACACAGAAATTAATCCCATTTTTTAGCTTATTGATGAAAACTACCAACTGATTGACAAATAAATTGTATTTTTAACCAACATAGTGGTTCCTAAAGGCTTATTGGCTGAAAAAACAAATTCTAGCAGTGCGTCGTTCAAACATTAGAGGGAGTTAAGGAAAGAATCAAAGTGCCAGACCTAAAAACAAAAATATCTACAGCCAATGAACAGGATCTGACAGGGATGTCTTTAAGAAAAGGGACAAATTAAATAGGAAAAAAGCTGTAGTACTGTCATAATGCTCGGGCCTTATTTTCTACAAACGGGACAATATAGACAAGACACAAATGAACAACAACAGGCCAATCTCAAATCTCCCATTTATGAGTAAGAATATTGAAAAAGCTGTTTTTTTTATCAGCTAAATGATATTCCAGTCAGGTTTTAGACAGCACCACAGCACTGAGACGCTCTGACCAAAGTCATTCATGACATACGTTTACATACAGACGATGAAAAAATTACTGTCTTAGTTTTACTGGACCTCAGTGCTACATTTGATACAGTGGATCACAATATATTGCTCAAATGACAGGATAGCTGGGTGGGCCGCTTGGTTCTGTACTAAATAGGTTCCAAACTTATTTAGAGAACAGGAAGTACTTTGTGTCAACAGGCAACTTCAGATCTAAGCAGAGAAGAATTGCATGTGGAGTTCCCCTAGGTTCCATCCTGGGACCTCTTCTGTTTAACATCTACATGCTCCCACTGGGACACGTCATACAGAATAACAACATTAGTTACCATAGTATCCTAGTAAATGCATTGAGGACATTAATGACTGGATGTGTCTAAACTTTATTAAGCTAAACAAAAGTGAGGTGATTGTTTTTAGAGACAAAGAGAAACGATTAAAGGTCATCACAGAGCTTCACTCTATACACCTAAAAACTACCAATCAGGCCAGAAATCTGGGAGTAGTGATGGACTCAGACCTAAATCTTGAAAAAAAACATTAATGGAATAATAAAATCAGCCTACTGTTACCTTAAGAATATATCGAGGATAAAAGATCTGATGTCACAGCAGGACCTGGAAAAACTAGCCCATGCTTTCATCTTTAGTCAGCTTGTTTACTGTAACAGTGTCTTAACACGTCTTCTTAACAAACCAATCAGACACCTGCAGCTAATCCAGAACTCTGCTGCTAGAGTCTTCACCAAGACCAAGACAGTGGACCACATCAGTCCAGTTCTAAGGTCTTTAAACTGGCTGCCTGTCTGTAAGACAATAGACTTTAAAGTTCTGATACCGGTTTATAAAGCTCTGAGCGGTTTAGGTCCAACATACATAATAGACCTCTTGACCTGGTATGAACCCAGCAGACCCTTTAGGTCATCTGGATCTGGTCTTTTATTAGTTCCCAGAGTCAGAACGAGACATTGAGAATCTGCATTCAGCTTCTATGCTCCACATGTCTGGAACAAACTCCCAGAAAGCCTCAGATCAGCAGAAACACTCCATTTATTTTAAAGACCATACAGTTCACTCCTGTATTTCAGTATTTTTATTTTTACCTTAAGTTTTTTATTAATCAGGATTTTAATCATTTTTAATAATCTTAAATTGTTATCTCTTTTTATCTACATGAATTTAATCATTTTTAATTCTCATTTTCTTTTTATTTCTATCTTGCTTTAATTTTAAATAATGCTTGCTATTTTATTGTTTTAATGTTCTGTAAACCACTATGAATCACCCTGTGTTTAATTGTGCTATACAAATAAATTTGCCTTGTCTTGCATAGTATCCCAAATGCCACAAGAACTGGACTGAAAATCAGTGCTAACAGGTCTGATGAAGGATGATGCCTCCCTATAATCTGGACCTCAACATTACTATAGCAGTCTCTGATCATCTCGAAAAGAAAAAAAGGCAGACATCATCCAAAAAAAGGTTTTAGAAGAAACCGGAAATCAATTCCTGAAGACTACCTAAAGAAATTACACAAAAACTTATCTGAAAGGGTTCAGGCTGTAATGATGAATAAAGGTGCCTTTTATGGTTGTTTGAACTGTGTTAACTCTGTTCTTAGATGCATTTCCTTTTATGTTCTGCACCTCTTTCCTCATAACATAAAAGATAAGAGGGCAAAGCTCAACAAGGGAAAACAGAGCACTGTCATTTAGGTTCTTATTCCACGAGGATGTGCTTACAGTGTTTGAAGATTAATTTTGGGTGAACAAAAGCAGAAAAGGAGGTTCTTACTCAGTGAAGTTGCCTCAATACATAGAAAAAAAAGAATCAGCCATGCTGATCTCCTCTGCCTACCTCACTATGCATTAGGGAAGACAATAAATGTCAAGCTGCTCTGCTCTTTACTCAGTCTCCACAAGTGAGATTCATTACTGAGCTATGGGAGTAATGGCAGCCCATCCCATGAGAGGAAGTGAAAGGCTCCCTATCCTTGGGACGAAATCAATATCCAGCAGGGTTGGTCAAGAAAGCGGCGGTGCCTGTGTGGTGTTGGTCTGATAGGTAGGACCCTCCACAGTATTACGTCCTATCAGGATGCCAGACCCTTCCTTTCACCATCTTATTGGTTCAAAATATGCAGCACATTTTAAACATGAAGACAAAGACTTCTCAAGAATTATATTTTTCTGTCTGCTTTAAAGTGTGGATTACAAGAATTGGAGGGTTACTTGGCAAAATATCAGTTTTTACCAACAATGTCCAGATACTGTCAGAGTTGGATGCCCGAAAAAGAATCAGTGGGGTTGAGAATCAGAAGATACCCTCATGTTTGCATTTCATGCGGTTACCCTGTCCTTACTTGAAAATCTATTTACAAACTATTAGAATAAGAAATCAAAAGATTACATGAAAAATAGTTTGATCTGAGTCACAAGCTAAACACACTTATCAGATTAATATGCAGAAGAAATGCATGTAGTCAGTGTCAGAGCTGAGCTATGCCAGAAATGCGTTAGAAAATGTAGCATCACTTACATGCAAACTGGAGGCTGGCCCTGCGGCTGAGGATGGACCCCCATGTGTTGAAAGCCATGCATTGGTAGACCCCTGTGTCTTGGTCCTTGTCCAAATTGCTAATGATCATGCTGCCCCCAGACATGTGACGCCGGTAGTCATTCCCCAGATCAATGGGTGTTCCGTTTAGTGACCATCTGGAAAAACGCAAACATAATCAGTAGCTGCGCTCTCTGGAGATGAACACTTGCAGTGTTTCATCACAGAGATCAATATGATCAGTCTGCTGACATCCTGATGAGAGGATAAAATGTGAGTAATAAGAGTAGGGCTTCAAGTTTTTAACAGAGAAATGAAACTGCCTTTGGAGAAAGTCAGGACGCAGGAAACGATTTATGTCACTGTAGACAGCTATGGATCCCATCAGTCTGACTCCAGGCAAGTATATCAAGTCTTTTTTACAGAAAAAAAATTGCTGGCACATTTCCAAAAGTAAGTGCCTATGCTGTGATGGCCATTGATTTTCTCCTATTTGCTTGGTGAAGTGGATTTAATTTCATATCAGTTTTAATTACCCCAACTAATGAGGTTTGGTGCACTAAAGTCTGCCAGCAGGATGCCTACAAAAGAATTTTCACTGATGTGTGAAGGACATATTATCAGGATCTCCAAACAAAGGTGCTGACATTTGTCATTGAAATTATGTAAAAATTCAGGTCACAAGCACATTGAAAGAACAGCAGGAAAACTGAGTCACACTCACTTTCGATCCTCATTGATTAGAACAAACTTTGTTTTTGCCTTTTTTTTTACTATATTGTTAAATATACTGCATAGTTCTGCATAGTTCCACCCTCACAACTTTTACATGTGCGAATCCTGGCTACTGTTTAACAGATTTTCATTTACTGTGATGCAACATTTCATGTTCTATTCAAACTGATAATTATATTGTGAGTTTTGGTGAGACAGCCTATTTTTGTCCAATATATTTGCTTGGCCTTATATTTGTTATAAAACTATTCACAGCCCAATGAGCCTTAGTTGTACTGTAAGAAAAGACAGAGCAAGTAAATTTGCATAGCACAATCACAACAGAGTGATTTACTGCTTATCCCAACAAAGGGTGGTGCATAGATGGAATCTACCATCAGTACCAGGAGAAGAAGTTGCATTAGACTTTTTAAATTATCTCTCATTTTAACTGACAGGGTAATAAAAATCCAGTCATAATCTATTTTGCCTGTTGCTTTAATTTTTAAAATTATAATATTGACACATTTAATATAATTTTATTTAAGTTATTTTTTAATTCAGTCCGAAAAATGGTGAAAGGGAAATCTACACTATAGGCAGATGAAGTAGATGAATAAATATAAACTTTTTTTCCTCAGTGATCAAAACCACTGACTGGCTCAGGTATGAACAATGAACTACTGCACTTAACAGTTCATCTGCTCTGGCCTGAACGCACAGTCTCACACCTTCCTAGAGGCTGAATTCGCACTCTGCAACCACACAGGAGACTGGAATTACAAGCACCACTTTAGCTAAGTGAAGTGATCAGAAGTTGACAAGATTTTCTGAATGAAGGGTTTCCCAACCCCACATGCAATCTCTTTAATGGGAGGAAATCTTGCGCTGGAGCATGCGCTCCATATGCACCATTAGTTCAGCTGCGCTGGTCTGTGACCCATAGCGGGCCTCAAATTCGGCTAAAAATTTTACTACGCAAACTTTGGGATTTATAAAAAATAAACTTGATGTAGAAGAGTGCATACCACTGTACTACCTTTGGACCTTGTGTAGTAACATTTTGGAGAGGGAAAACAGCTGAAAAGATAATGCATTTAAGCCACATTAAACACATTTATTATTATTCAGACTAGATTTTATATTATTGTAATCAAAAACACAGAAACACGAATTATTATACACATAATAATCTGTTATTTATTCCATAAATATGTATTTAAACATCTGAGCACAATATGCTCATACTAAAAATGTCATTGTGGTTATTGGTACATTAATTATGACAGGGTGTCCAGCAATCTGAGTAATTACTGAGTAAGTATGCAAATATTGAGTGTAAGAGTGTAGATGAGTGTAATGTGTCACAATGGATGTGCTCGCACTTCTTGAAGACTATGCCAATGGTGGGATGAAGATGGGCAGAGTTTTTGTGAATAATGAGGATCTCCCGGCCAATGATGATGACTGATTAGCCGATTTATGGTTAATCCAGATGTGTCTGACCTCAGTAACCACAACGGCAATGGTCAGACATATCTGGATTAATCAATTCATCCAGTAATGAAAGACAGGAAACAAAGGAGTTGTTCTAAGTTCAGGAGGTAGTGGAGCTGTGCATAAAGCCAATTCTAGTATAGTTTCAACACAAAGTTTTATAAATGAGGCCCCAGATCCAGATGAACTGAGGGATCTGGTAGGTGGATACTAGGTCAAGAGATCTGTGATGTATGTTGGGCCAAAACCATTCAGAGCTTTATAAACCAGTAACAGAACACTAAAGTCTATCTTCTGACGGACAGGCAGCCAGTGTAAAAACCTCAGAATTGGACTGATGTGGTCCACTTTCTTGGTCTCAATGGCGTTTTGAGAAAAGAGTTCTGAATGAGTTGCAGATGTCGGATTGATTTTTCAGGTAGACCTGTAAGTCTGTGGTCAGATCTATAAAGCAGCAGGGCAACGTTTTCAACACCACAGCTTTTTTGCAGATATAAATATTAATTAATTAAAGCCGCAAGCGGTGTTGGAGACCCTCGCACCTAAGGCGCTGCTTAGCCTATCTCGCCACAGCATGCCCTGCCAACCCGCCTCACCGCTTCGCTCAGCCTCACAGCAGCCAGACATCACATCAGATTATTATAGTCTTCACATCAGGCCACTTCCTGCTCCTAGGTGGGCAGGGCTACAGTCGTGACATCATCTAGACATGTGTTTGTGGTGAGAAGGTAATTGAAGCGACCCCTGATCAGTTTGATGCAGATCGGATATTGTATTTCAGAGGTAGAGCAAGCCATGCTGGACAGCTCATCATCTACACTGAGCTGGCGCCACGGCCACGCTCATCGATGAATTAAAAAGGTTTTGATAGCTTTTAATCACAAGGGATGTGTGATCATTCTGTAGAAGTGTTAGTCCGACATGACAAAATCCCTAGGAGGAGTTTGATCAAATGTAAGAGGCAAAAAACACCCAATAATGAGATTGTATTCAATTCAAAATGGCTGACCATCAAATAAAATTAACCCATAGGTCCAAGTGGCTTTTTTTGTATGTCCTGACTAGGTGCACCTGTGTGCACAATTTAATGAATGTTAAAAAAAATGGCCGAATACAACATTTTTTCAGATTATAATACAAAGGTACGCATAATTTTCTGAGTTTTTTGCCATATTCAGGTCCACAAAAATTGTGTCCTTTTGTTGGTGGATGAAGGAATGATAAATGCTTGCATTTGAATAGGCCTTCTGTGCTCAGGACTAATGATAAGCTGCAGAACTACCATGAGGATTCTATGCTGGTATAAGGTTTCAGGTATTTGTGGTGCACAAACTAAAAGAGTCATGGCTTCAGTCATGATCTGCCATTTTGTCAGGACCCCTTTCATCATGTTTTCAGATGAAAATCTTTAGCTTCACACTGCAAAGTGTCTAGGAGCATTACTTCCATATTAAGTTTTAATCAATTATTTGTTTTGAAGGTCAAATAAAAGCAAATAGACACTTTTATCTATGAACAAAACTGAGAAGAAGATATTTAGGAGTGACAATATCCATTTAGAGGTATATTAGTCGGAAATTGAATTTAGTCTGTGTGTATAAAGAGGAATACTTTTTTGCTTTTTAATACTTTAAGTAAACAACCAAAAAATCACATTTGCTTTGTAATTCAGAGATGCTCCCTGTTTTGATTTACTTTCATTTCTTTAAAATGAGAACAGATTGCGCACAAGTAGCTATGTGTCCTAAAATTAAAGATTACATCCATAATTTCTTTTGATGTTAAATCTGTTGAAGATTTATATGCAAATGGAGATTAAAGGTCCAAATATGTTATGATGTCAACATTACAAATCTCATGGATTGAGCAGGTTTGGCAGATTTATGTGTTCTTTGAATGCTTTCTTACTTTTTTGTTTGCACTTTTGTGTTTCTGACACATTGCTTTCTGACACCTTCATTTTGCATTGTCTACATATTATTTCCAGGAAAAAGGTCACAAGATAGAAGTGACAGCTATTAATTAGAGCTACAGGAAGAGACAACGCTTT
This sequence comes from Pseudomugil tenellus, assembly GCA_037177515.1. Lineage (NCBI taxonomy): Eukaryota > Metazoa > Chordata > Actinopteri > Atheriniformes > Pseudomugilidae > Pseudomugil > Pseudomugil tenellus. The sequence goes on from JBAMHX010000004.1 coordinate 604,267, forward strand.
GTTCAAGCCCAACAATCAAAAACACTTCATAGATAATTCACTGTATTCACAGATATGTCCATCTCACTGTGACATATTTGGAGGAAGATGAAAAGTCCTACATGATACCTTTAGAAGTAGACAGGCTAACGGGACTTCATCTCAGAGCTTTAATTCAACTGATTAAATTAAAAATTGATATGGCAAGTCTCTCTTTGCAACAGGACCACGAAATGAACATTTCAATCATAAGAGGGAAAAAAAATCAATATAATTTTATTCTCCCAGGCAAACTAACATGCAGTTAGAATGATGCATCATGCGGTCTTAAAGCCAGCCATCTCCCCAGTTTCCTCCCTGACAGAGTACAAAAGACAAAGCTGTCTTTCATCTTGTATCTTGCATTATTCATCTAACAGTCTGCTCCAGTCACTTAATCTGACTGATTTTGTCACCATTTCAACAATATTACTTTCAAACACAACACTACTTAAATTAAAAAATGCTTAGTTTTCCCTGAACATTGATTAAAATGACCAAATTTTGATCCTCTGTTGTATCCTTATCTGTCCCAAAGGAAGGATTGTTGTATGTGTAAAAGGAAAGGATGTTAATTCACACAAAGATAGCTAGCAAGACTTTAGCAGTCCAACAAGATTGGATTTAATGGGAGATAAAGGGGGGCAGCCTGGACAGTTCGCACACCTCTGTAAAAGCAAAAAACTGTCTGTGTGTAATAGTGCAGACACAATTAGTAAGCCCCCCCCCTCCACTCTTCCCACAGAAACACCTGAGACACACTTCAATATTAGCAGACATGTTAGCCATTTTTTGTGATTTGGCGATGATGGAAGATCAACCCGAGACACCTTGGTTTCATAAGAGGATGGAACATGTTGTACTGCTGTTCATCCCTAGCTTCAAATCACTCGCCAAAGTGAAAGTGACAAGTGAGAGGAACAATTTGAATCTTCACACTTTCATAACATTTATAAAAACATCCACCCTCCACACAGCTCACACGCCTTTCTGTAACTTTCAAAAGCTTTAATTGTCTCATAGCAAATGGAAAAGAAAGGAGGAATGTTTGTTCAAAAGCTGAATTTATACTGCAAGATACATTTACTGCAACACAGCTACAAAGTCTCACCGATAACAACCATTCCAACACCATCCAATGATTCATATAGATTACTACTTTTAAATAGTAGTAGTAGTTTAAATAGTGAGGGGGGGGGGGGGGGGAAGTGTAGCTTGGTGGAGGTCTGCGCTCTCCAAGTCCTTTTCCAATTACAGTAGTAACAAAATCCATACCATCCAAAGCTGACAGTTTCTCTATGACCGTCTACAGTACATAGTTTCCCCCTCCTGTGTCTGGGTGTCATCCTCGACAGTACAGTGTCAATCCCACATAAATAATATTACCAGGGGCATCGTTTATAAAACTGTGCGCAGAATCTTTACTAAAAGTGGATGCCCTAAAGCTGCCCTAAAATCCAAAGTTTGCATGCGCCAAGAAATATTCAGATTTATAAAAACTGTACATACGAAAAGATGCAAGCAATTTCCCATTTTATGCATCACCCTCTTCTTAGACATTTGTGCTGGTGAATTTGGCACACATACTTACTTACATTCTACCATAAATGTTCAGTGCAATGAAATATGAATATTTCTGCTTGTAAACAAGCCAGACCTGTGATATTTTAAGGTTAATAGTGGAAACCAAGAAGGCTACAATTGTTTTCGTAAATGCAGCACTTCTCTGCATTTGCATCACATTTCTGTTTTTGCCGCTCATTTCTGTATTTTTAGCACTTTTTTTTCTGCCATATCTTTCTGTATTTGCAGCACTTGTGTGTACTTACAGCCTTTCCCGCTAGCATTTCTGTTGTCATAGACTATTCCCAGGGCCTTTTTGTGTGTTGCTTCATCTTGCAGCTGAGCCATTTTTGCAGCAGCAACCAGATATCTGCAGACTGTATTTGCACACACTGACAGCAGAATGAATATCTAAACTGATGAAGTTAGACAATGTTCACTGTTACCCACGAACCTATCTTAAGTGCCAACTTAATTTGATTTTCATTTTAGTTATATACTGGTTATGATAGTTACCAAAATAGGGAAAGGAGCAACACAGAGAGAAAAGCCAGGTTGAAAATATTATGTTGTACTGTAATACGTTGCTGTACTAGCTAGATCATTTAGTTGCAGTCAATCAGTAGCCAGTGAAACATTTAAACTCTTTTTTTAAAAAATGAATGGTTATACACTGATTTATTACTGTAAATGCAGCAACAATGTGGGACATTCAAGAGTGACTTGGTATAAAACCTTACCTGCACACAATGAAATAATGCTTTAATGTGTGTTTGTGTGTGTGTGTGTGTGTGTATTACTCTTCAGCTGTGCTAGTGGTTACACCAATTTCATAGCTCTCTTCTGAAAATTAAAATACAACTACTTATGAACCACAGGGATAATACAATTACCAACATGTCTAATTTATTTATTTATTATCACCACATCATCCAAAGTGTAATATCAGAATGTTTCCATGAGGCCCAGCATGAAGTGCTTTCTAATAATAAACATATCACACAAATTTCATGCTTTTACAAAGACCTATGAGGGTGGAACTGAAGTCTACTTGTTTTTCTCTGTGTTACAAGTTTATTCTTAGACAAATTTTACACTATCTCCAAAATTTGTAATCTACTCTCAGCAGCCATGTGCCTCTAGTCCATTAGCAATAACTAGCATAATAGCAATACCAGTTTCATTACATTAAGTTTGACACCGCTTGACAACTTTTCACTTAAACTTATCGTCAAAGATTCAATATATGCGGAGAGGTCTGAGTCAGGTTCTTTAATTTAGCTTTCTTCTACAGCAGAAGTGATTGATAACTGGTACAAGGCAATAGAAGATAATAAAATAATAGAAACAGTATTTTTCTGCTGCCTTTGATATAGCTGATCATGACTTATTGTTAGAAAAATTGGAATACTACCAATTCTCTCCTTCTACTATAATGTGGATGAAAGGTTATTTGCATGAAAGACAACAAACAGTATATTTTAATAGAAGTATCTCAGAAAAAAACAGTTGAGGACAATGTGGCCCAAAGAAGTTGCCTTAGACTCTTCTAAGTCTTCACAAATAAGTTTCCATTAGTATTGAGAGAAACTCACATCAAAGTATATGCAGATGATTCCACTGTTTATCTGGCAGAATCAATAATTGAAGACTTAAACAAAAACTTAAATGAGGTGATAGTCATGATAGTAGAGTGGATTCAAAGTAATAAACACTTGAATGTTTCAAAGACTACTTGTTTGGTAATTGAATCAAATGATTTATTATGATCAATTCCAAAACTTAATTTATATTTTAAAAATATGCAAGTGAAGCAAGTAGAAGAAATTCAATTATTAGGAGTTATTATTAAGATTACCTTATCTTGGAATAAACATTTCCAGATGGTGATAGAGAAAATGGGAAACCCCTTGTCAATGATTAGAAGACGTTCAGTTTTTAATACAAATTATTTTGTAGCTAGTTATTCAAGGTTTTATTTTACGTACATTATTGTTCAATTATTTTGTCCAATTCTTCATATGAAAAAAATTAGTTCAAAATAAAGCGGACTGAAGACTAATCAAAGAAGGAGAAATTAAAATGATTTGTGAGCAATGTGCAATGCAATTTATTGATAAGAGTCAAGATGAAACATTTAAAAGGCAAAGGAAGCATGTGTGAACCAACACATTACATCTCCTGGTGATGGTTTTTCTGAGCAAGAAAAAATGCTGTAATAGCTAATGCTAGCAGTTTTTTAGCCACTGTTGATGCTAATTACTAATGCTAGCAGTACACATGATAAATGAAAACTAACATTTCACAACTAAAGATGAATGTTTGATATTTTATTTAGACTATTGTAGGAGACCGTTTTTCCTGTCAAGGACAAGGACACTGGTTTCTTTAGATTGAGAAGAATATAAATTTAATAATG
>JBAMHX010000004.1:617794-629450 GCA_037177515.1 Pseudomugil tenellus
CCTTGTGGATAGCCTGATTGGTGACTCTAAATTGCCCGTAGGAGTGAGTGTGTGTGCATGGTTGTTTGTCTGTGTTTAAGAAAGATGTTCTGCTTTGACAAAAACATGCTAGTCTTGTCTGTATGAATCTGACTTGCTAGCATTCGCTTCAACATGAGGGGTTTAAGCTGAAAGGAGGAACAAGGAGACATGCGTCGGTATCCGAATTTACAGCCACATCTCACAGGAAAATGTAAACCAGGTATGTGTTCAGATGTATAATGTATATAATGGCACAACAGCTTTAAACTATGTACATGGAGCTTTTCAAAAGGCAGTTTCACATGGGGTCTGTCAAGTTAGATCATTTCAAATTCATTCAATTTGGACACATAACAAAACTCGCAGAAGCTTAAAGATTTAATGAATGCAGCGAAATGAGGTTATTTTAAAACAATAGCTCACAGCGCTGAAGTTTAAATATCCACTGAAGAGGGTCTTCATGTGCTCTTATTATTTTGTTGATGATAAACTGACAGAGCTGCATCCGGATGCAGAATTATATCTGGGCTACGAACAATCACCAGCAAATTAGAAGTTTTTAATAAAAACAGTGATTTATCGAAATATCTGTCTGGTTTCAGGACAAACCACAGTACTGGATACTACGATGCAGCTGATCAGACACCTGCTTCCACCTGCAGCAGTGCAACACGAAAAGCCTCGTAAGTACTCTAAATAAAAATGGTGCAGGTATCTTTTATTTTATACCGCATTTTTGCAAAAGAGAGGGGCAGACTCATGTTTACTATGGATTTCTGCCAGGAAGCACGGACTTCTGGCAGCGGTCCAAAATAAATAAAACGGCAAATAGGGCAGCTGCAGGCAGTAGCAGAGACAGCATGAGCTAATTGTCACATCAACAAGCTAATCAAAAAATTTTTAAAAAGTTAAAAAGATTCCAGAAAAGAAGATGGGATGCAGCAATGAGTGACCCAAAAGAAACCCACAATGTCCATATACTGAATTCTGATTGCAGTGAACGGAGCTAAAGAAATGGTTTCTGTTAGAGTAGACAGATGGTACACTTTCTGTTCTGTCTTCTTTTGATAAATAATGTATCCATCTTTGAGATTTGGCCATTGTTTGAGTAATGGAAATGTGGTCCCCAGCCAGGATGGGGGTTTGCATGTTCTCCCCGTGTTAGCGTGGGTTCTCTATGTGTACTTTGGCTTCCTCCCACAGTCCAAAGACATGCACCTTGGGGATAAGCTGATTGGAGAATCTGGCCTGTAGGAGTGTGTGTGTGTGTGGGCATTGTTGTTTGTTTATGTGTGTGGCCCTGTGATAAACTTGTGACCTGTCCAGGGTGTACCCTGCCTCTTGCCCAATGTCAGCTTGGATTACATATATGTGTGTGTGTGTGTGTGTGTGTGTGTGTGTGTATATATAAAGAATAATAAACACATTACTTTAATAAATCCCCCTCCCCGAAAAATAATTAAATAAAAGGAAAAGGTTTTATTCTCCAGGGGTTCAGGTTTGGGCACAATATCAACTAGTTAATTAGCAGAACCATTCTGTTTACTCTCATATTCTCTCTGTTTTCATTTTTCAGTCCTTTGACTTTTCCACTTGTTTTTACAGCAGTTAAATTTGTGTCTTTGCAAACAAAAGACTGTCTCTCAGTAACATTTGACATTTAAACAATTTCAGCTACACATTTTCTTAAAAGAGTGATCGTTTTATACATTTTGTACATTTTATTGTGCTCATTAATAACTTTTATAGGAAATAAACACATGAAAACATAACACTTTGCTTTACTTGTTTGCCGTTACCATAAAACTACCCTTTCCATTTTCGACCTACCTAAGATTAAGTTTTTTAAAATTGACCCTTAACGTTATTATTAACATAACATTACAGATAGAGCAATTTCAGAGCTTTTGAATAAAAGCAGGAGAGACTTATCCTTCGATGTCCTTGCAGACATTCTGGCCACCAAAATCAAAACCTTATTATCACAATCTGATAAAAAAAAGAAGTCAACAGATAAGCCAAACACTATAATAACAACAAGAAAACAACGTCTGTATCATAAAATAATTACCACAACAGCAATCACAAAAACATAAGAACAAAAAAAAAACACTCTAAATAATTTCTGGTTAACAAGAGTTGTCTGTTTTGAAAGTCTGCATTAACAAAAAGGAAATCAATGATTACTTATAAGCAGCCGCTATATAAGCCTTTAGTCAAACTTCTGTAAGAGAAACTGAGGGTGTAGCTCAGAAGGTAAGAGCAGTTATCTGTCAACCTGAAAGTTGGCGGCTCGATTCTACGCATTTCCTAACTACATGCTGAAGTATCCTTGTGGAAGACACTAACCCCACATCCCAGCTGTAAGTCGCTTTGAAGAAAAGCCTCTGCTAAATAAGTATAGAATAGAAACCTCTCAGGTTTGAAAACAGACTAAACTCAATAAGGATATGAGTTTGAAATTTTATAATAGCATCTTCATAAAGCCATAAAGAACAATGAACCATGAAATTTTGCTGGTCAAGTGTCAGAATAGCAACTTGCATCTTTGCGTTTAGGTGCTACAGACTTAAATAGCAAGAGTCATGCAGCGACACATACCGAACATCACCGGTAAAGTTTTCCCACCATTTTTGTAAAAAGTCCTGCACTTTGCCAAAAGATCAGATTAAATCATTCCGTAAATCAATAACACTTTCAAAAAACTGTTTGTGCAGATTTTTACACCTGAAAAGTAAACACAAAAAAAAAAAAAAAATTATATTTGTGTATGAACACTGATTTTTTTTAATAGATTTATCTCTGAGCCTCTTTCACTAACTCAAAACTTTTACTCATATTTACTATCCTGACATTAAACAAAACAGATTTGATTTTTTTTCTATTATTTGGGGTTACTGGCAAGTAAATGTGGAGCTCTGGATGTAATGCCCTCTTGCTGAGGCTCAGAAATGATAAAACAGTGCATTTCAGTGCTAGTCACAGCATAACCACATCCAAACGCCATTTTTCTCAGCCTGCTCGGGAAAATTGAGTTTCTAATTTCTTTGGAAGAATAATATTTATATTTGCTTTGCATTTTTAGTAGGGTAAAAAAAATGCCTCTCCTTGCCTGAGGGGAAACAAGTCACAAACAATCAGCATCAGAAAATCTCCTGAAATCAAGAAAAAAAGTATCTTACTTAAAATTGAAATTATAGGGATAAAATCTAGAGTTTGTAAAATTATTATGGAAGTCATCAACCTAACAGTGATGAGAATTTGCTCCCAATGACATTAATGTGTCCTTTTAATCCTGGTCTCACATTCTATTCATATTCATAATTGAGGACAATGACTCCAAGCGGTGGAGTGGCTGACCCACAACATCCATGCAGCTGACCACAGACAGTTTTTTCTCTTGTTTTTTTTTTTTTTCTAATACTACAAACACAAACAGCATGGACTGAAATAATGTGAGCAGTATCTCAAGCTATTAGATAACATTAAACCAGAGCTTATTTACACATCCAGCAGAATTTAAACTCATTCACATCTCTGTTCCTGTGACATGACAAACTTAACTCTGATGCTAACACCTTTGTTTTTGCTCTCCACCTACTGAAAAATACATTTGCCACACTAGCTGCTAAACATTTTTATGCGTTTGCTGGTTCCTAGCCTCTCTGCATCTGCTTCCAGGTGAAGTTGAGGAAGAATTCTTACGACTAGCTGACTGCATGAGCTAGTTGCAACCCCTCTGTCTTTCTTTGTTTTTTGCATGACAAGGTTTAATCTGCTTGATATGAGGTGCACAAAGGCTGTGAAGCTGCTAAACATAAAACCAAAACAATGAGCTGTAAAATACTGCTGCCCTTTGTAAGACTAATGGGATTTGCAGAGCTGATCATGAATCTCCTTGGATGTGTCACGCCATGAGAACCCTTTGGTATTACATGTTGTCATTTGATGCATTGTTCATACAGAATATTGATCGGAGCCACTTTACTGCAAGAATAAACTCTGGTAATGATAATCTGTGTGTATTTGCTGTTAGAACATTACATCACAGCTGGAGAAAAGCTACAGATCATCCTGGCAACACAGATTCCTACTGCTAATACACTAAAAAGAAAAAAAAAAACATCCAGAGAAGTACAAGTGAACTAGAGAGCGCTTTACGTTGAGGGTGAAATAATACAAAGGATGGTCGTCTCCATTTGTGGGATGGTTGAGGTTGCACAACAAGTATAATGATACTCCCCACTGCTGTGTGTGAAGTATGTTTGCAGTGCAGACGCATTATAGGAAATGTAAGCATTTAACAGAATGTCACTCACAAGGTTACTGTCTCTCTATTCTGCTTGCTATGCATCTATGTGGTGCTGACCAAGCTCCGAAACACAATCTACCAAAAAGAAAAAAAAAGAACACCAGCTGCCATTTTCAGCCAAGCTCCCTGCACTGCCAGGGAGATATCAAAGGATCTGCGCTGCAAATTAGCACTTGAACCTCCTTTTCCCTACTAATCGTTTCTTAAACTGTGCACCAGAACATAAATCACCCTCTTTAGTTTGTTCAGCATTTAAAATCTCAGCATTATCAAAGTTAACCTCACTCATCCTTAGTTGTGGGTATTTTATCAACCACACTGTAAACTCCACATCATAGCTCCAGCTGAAAGAGATCAATTAGAAATGGATGCTCAATTAAGCCATCACTCTTTGATGCCTGTCTTTGTTGGAGGATGGCTTATCTCCTCCTGAGAATTTAAGATCAGAAAACACCTTTTTCATAATAAATCAAGAGCAGCATTATTCCCTGCTATCTTAGATTTTCACAGAAGTGATGTTATTAAGCATAGCTAAATTTCCATTGATGTGGAGGGCAGAGCTGGTGTGGGCCTGAGGTCGACGCGTTGCCGTGGTAATTTACCTGTACTGCAGCGGCGGGCTCCCCTCTGCCTCACACGTGATGGTCCCCTGGTGGTCTAGGGAACTGAGCGGTAAAACGAGGTCACTTGGCTGCGTCCTCCATCTTGGCCCTTGAAATATGACATCCTCTGTACAAGCTGGATAAGAGGGGAAGAAAGTCTTTAGTTGTACAAGCTAAAAAATGTGTCTCTTTGACCTTAAGAGAAAACACTGGGAGAAAACAGCAATAAACAATGTAAGAACAAATAGTTAATCACCCAGAAATACAGGAACACTAAGTGTATAGCTAAAAAATGTAAAGAATGAGCTAGCATGCTTATTTATGTACATTATTTGCTTATGTTGCTGCATGAAAAGTAGATCCCACTTACACTTCTTTAGTATTAATTATTTAACCTATTTAATCTCTGTCTCATTATTGATATAAAACTGTTTTAAAAAAGCTACAATTCAACAAAATTGTTCTCAAACATTAATAGAACATAGGCATGCTATATTATCATTAGCATAAATAAATAACCTGTTTGTATCCCTTTGATGAACATGAACCTGACACTTGCAGTGAAAAAGTAGGTCCCAGTTACTCTTTATTTAAAGAGTATTTACTCTTTAAGCTATTTATTTCACCCTTATTTATACAGGTTATCTGAGAGGTTTCTTTTACAAGGGCTCCTTTAAAATTACAATTCTGCTAATCACTATCAATGCTAATGTAGCATTAGCAGCTAATGAAAACATGTTTTTGCATAAACCTTTTATATGCAAGTGAGAAAATACAACTACCATGCCACTCAGTATTTAGTAATCACATTTGCCACTCTATTTAACTCAATACTTGTTTGATGTCCCTCCTTTAAGGACCATTTTAATAATAATAAAAATAAAGTAAATAAGACCAGTGCTTTGATTACTGTATGATTGTTTAGCTAGTTGAGTCCCACTCTAAGAGGCTGAGTTCCACAACGTTACAGAGGTGTTCAGTGTTAATTGTCCACCTGGGACATAAAATGTTATTAGGAGCTGAGGGTTTAAATTGAATGCTTAACAAAACTCAGATCATACCAGAAACAGGCGATTTTTCACGTATTTCCCAAGTAAATAATGATTTCTTGCAAGTGACAGGGTTGAGAAATAAAGCAGAGATCTATGTTAAGAATATCTGCGTCATGCTGCACATGCACCAGTTAATTGGGGACATAAGGATGCTCTCATCTGCCAGCAGCTAAAACGAAAGGATGTGGAACACAATCTGGTACTAAATCAAAGCAGAATGAACAGACGACCAGAGTAGGCCCAATTAATATCCCACTGTTAACAGACTGCAGCAGGTGGCTAGTAGTTCTACACATGGTTTAAAGTCTTAATAATATAGAGGATTTAAAATAAGAAGCGTGACAGTAAGTTGCATCTTCTCTTCAGAATGAGCTTGCAGCTAACCTAGTAAAAAAAAACTAAAATCAAATACCTGAAAAATAAAAAGGAAACTGTAAAAATAATTTGTGTGAATATCTATGAATAAATAATGAAGCAATGTATCTTATCATATTCCCACCCTCAGTGGTTTAACAGCTTTTCTTCAATATGAATATGAATAATGTCATGCAAGCTATCATCTAAAGTGTCAGTTCATTTTGTTTTCCCAAAACGGCATGCTTCTTCATGTGCCTATTTCGAGCTGTGGTGACAGTTGAGGTGTTGGCATTGTACAATCACAACACTGAATAAGAAGTAGCACCCACAGGCAGATACAAAGGCCTTGTTAAAAACACTTGTCCGCTAGGAAGGTGAGACTGCTTGGATCTCACTCCCTTGGGCACAATGCGTGAATTACCCATGAGCCAATTTGAATAACATTCACTGGGAGCTACAATGTCACCTGAACAAGGGCTGACATTCTGCTAAAGTGTCATTGCCTCTTCTGCTTCAATCCCAGGTGGCTGTGCAAGGGCAGAATGAGGCACAGAAGCAAGTAGATTGTGTTAAATTTGAAGCTGGACTCATTACATGGATCCAGATAATGATCTGGACAGGCCATAAACAGGAATAGGAATGGACTCCCAGATGTCCCTGCCAGTGTTCTGTAAATCTGAAGCGGGACTCTAAGAATAGTAAAGGACATAAAACTGAAATATTGTACGTGCATATAATGGCTGCTATGCTGTATCAGCCTAACCTTTGTGATCTGGGCAATTTTCTGAGGTTATTAACAATTCTTGTGATTCTGAGACCTCATCATGAAACCATATGTATTGTATGAAAGTACTCGTTGAAAAGAACAGAACTCATATGTGGTCTGTGAGACAAAAGAAAAACAAAAATACAAAAGCAATATTCAGCTGTAATGAACATGCTTTAAAAACGAAATGTTGAAAACAAAGGCTGTGGTATCATCAACCATGACAAAAAGTTGCAGTGCCATGAAACTGAAATATAAAACGTGCCGAAAGTTCTCACCTGCAAGGCATCCCATGATTGATAGCAGAACAATTAGTTTCCATGGTAACATCATCTCTAGTTGCTGGGGGCTAATAAGACTCTCATCCAATTGCTTCTGAATGGAATGCTCTCCCTTGAATAGCGGAATTTAATCTGAAGAGAAAGTAATTATGGATGTGATTAAAATGGGACATTTTGATCCAAATACGACAAGCATTCAGTAGTAGAAAAACATGATTACAGCACTACTAAGTTACATAATTGCTTCTTATTATTTTGGAGTTACTGAATATGGAGAAAGAGAGCATCGAGGTAGTAAAAGGCAACAGGTGAAAAGGCAGCCCCGGCAGCAGAAACAAACCTCAGGAAACGAAACAGCAGTATGTTCTTCAGGTGGCACAAAAGAACAAACAGGTGCTAAATGGGTGCTTTCTGTGATTATTTTTCTCATGCCCCCTATCAAGCTCATTGTTAAAACTATCAAGAGAAGCAAGGAAGACTGATATCTGCCGAAATCGACAAATACGTCACAATCTCGAGCGTTGTAGTGAAAGAGAGGATCGAACAACACCACAGTGCTATGATATGCTATGTGTGTGCATTTTACTCTGCTACAGGAAACACTACGAACATGGCAGGACACATTCGTCAGCATCACAAAGGTTTAGATTTGACAACCGGAAAAACAGTAACACTGGTCCGGTAAACTATTCCATCCTCATTTGCAATAAAAGCACAGATCTACACTTGCGCGAAAGCTGTAACTAACGCTGTAGGGCTATTTTTAGCAGAAGGACTGCAGCCTTCAGTGGTAGAAAATGGTGGATTTAAACATTTTATCAGTGTACTAGCATACAACATTTTTACTTTTATATTGTGAATAAATTTAAATTGTCTTATGTCATATATTACACAAGAAATTAATGAAAGCTGTCTTTCCTGTCCTCAGCGAGTCGAGGCAGATGGCTGCCCTCCCAGAGCCGAGTTCTGCAGGAGGTTCTGCCTTCCTGTTAAAAGGGAGTTTTTCTTCTGACTGTCGCCTCATGCTTGCTCAGGATGGGAGATTGGATCAAAGTCAAGATTCGATGCAATCTTGCTGGTTCCCTTATGTAGGCAATTTTTATGAATTTGCCAATCTCTGTGAAGCACCTTGAGATGACATTGTCGTGAAATAGGGCTATACTAATAAAGTTGAATTGAAATGAGCTGCTATTATGCCCCATATCATTTGAAATAAGATTTACTGTGCAAAATTTAATGAATAAAAAGAACCTTGTCGAATAGACAAGTATAAAAATTGCCATTCTGCTGTACGAAAATATTTTTTTAAAAAATCGAGTATCGAATTGAATCATCAACCTAAAATCCAAAATCAAATCGAAGCGAGAATTTGAAGAATCGTGACACCATTAGTATCCACATTTTGAGTTTGACCAAGTCAGAACGTATCTGTCAAGACTGCCTGTCAATAGAGTTGAAAGGTGTGCCACAACTTCATTGTCTGGACATACAGAGAATAGGCCAACTACTACTCAGTAAAGCTGTTTTCACACATGGACCGCACTCTTCAAAGGTTATAGAGATGTTCTGGTGTGGATGTATGGGAAGATGTATATTTTCCATTCGCAGAGCCTTTTCACACAGAGACTCTGTAAAAGCAACTCATTTCTTAGACAAATTACAGTGAGTAAAAGTGGGAGGATGCTGATAAGAGATGCAGCCTTATTCATATTATACACATATCAATAATTGCTGAAATTACACTGTAAAAATTACACATATCTCACATGCTGTATTGATATCAGCACAAAAGGTCTTCAAAGAATCCTCCATTCTCAGTGTGATGAAAAGAAAACAGATATTTCAACACCCTGCTTTTCTGCATTATCCTCCTATCTGTTTTCTAATGCCCCATGCAGCGATAGCTTCACTGTGAAGTGCAGACATGAACAGCAACTGCAGAACAATTACAGAGCAAAAATATGCTTGGAAATGGTATATCAGACAGTGATGAGATTTTATGTTAAAGTCAAACTGCTATTTGACTCAAATAAATAAATCAAAGAGGGGAATTAAAAATGTTTAGTGCGGCATATCATGTTACATAGGTCTTTCTGGTTTACTCTTTAATTTGTAATTAAACTGGTTAATTGAAACAAACTAAAAGCTATATGCTTAGTTAAAAAGCCTTGTACTTCCTATGAGTGAAACACTAATGGTTTCTTGAGCTTGAGGGTACACTGAGAAAAGAAAATGACCAAGTTAATGAATGTATCCAAAATAGAAAACTCATTTTATGTTATTTATCTTTTTCATTTCAGGTTATGTGATCAAGTTGTGACCCATTCAGTGGGTTGAAACATGAATTCATCCCAGCTTTTCGCTCTATCCAGCTTCACTTAATCATTTAATTGCCCATTTAATATTGTCATTGTGTTGCGCCCATGTTTTCCACTCAAACCATGGCATTCCCAATACATTCTCATTCCAAAATGTATGATAGCTGTGAATGTTTACAATGCACAATGAAATACATTCACGACAACAAAACTTCTACACGTACTTGTTTCCAGAATCAGCGTTTTAAAATAGTGACACTAACCAGCTGAGAAACTGTCAAATATATTTTACAGTTTCAGTAATGCATTTTCTTCTGTTTTTAAATGTAAATTGTTTCTTCTGTCTTCCTTCCATGAAATTTTAAGCAAAGTTATGTTTCTATAAATAAAGTTCTATATAATGGTAAGACAAATAAAACCATATCAGGAGGGTGGATGGTGGTGTTACACTCATTTATATAAGTATTTTTGAAAGACTTTCCTGTTTGCTGCTGGTTAACATTAAAGGTTTAAAGAAAACACATGAACAAGCTGAAATATTAAGCATATGCATGGCTAATGTAAGCACTTCAAGGCTACTATATGCAAATACGGAGCAAATTCAAAGGTTCCTGTTTCATTGTTTTTGTGTCCTGTATTGTGAGAACTCCAGTTCTTCACTGGTATATGGAAATGCTTTCTTGAGAAACTCTATTCCATGCACATTTTTTGTGAACAAACCTTAAATATGAAACAGAGACATATCTTTATTTTTATTCCACTATTTGTTATCCCTTTATTCTAGAAAATGAAGTGCTATATTCATAATAAGCATGAGACAACATGACTTTATAATGTAATGATGATAAAAATGACTGATTCAGTTTTCCAACCACTGATGAAAAACTAAATGGACATTAAAACTTTACTCATGTTGCAACGGGTAGCTGTAACAGTAGCTCTGTGGCGACATGACGAGGCTTTGCTTGAGCTCTGACCTACATCACAGTAAGAAGGAATGATATTCCTCCCAGGATTAAGAATTCATCCCAGCCTTTGTTCCTTACAACACAACCCTGTTGTGTGGATTAACCCGAGGCTATCTTTGGAATTCCTCAATGAGGCCTACATATAACTGCTCACTCGTGTCAGCAACTTGTAACTCCAATGTTGTTAGCATGGCTGCATAATCTTGTAGGGCTGTGTGAAGCTGTCCAGAATGTCCACAGAGGGAAAAATCATGCCATTTACTTGATAAGAACTTAATGGCTGGTGTTGGCTCAGCTATACTGTCCTGGTGCCAGCAATTGTTCCTCATCTCGCATAATTGCAGGCACAGCCAGATACAGAGTGGATTTCCTCGTGTCTTTTAAAATTTAGGCTGCATTTTGCTACTCTGAAAACCCATCACATTGGATTACACGGGCTGAGATGGTGTGGGAGAAAAAGGGAAAAATGTGCTGCATGTTTCAGTTTAAGTGCAGGACTAACTCTATGTTTGTATTTTTACATATATATGTATGTGTGTGTGTGTGTCTATGTGTGTGTGTGTGTGCGTGTATGTATGTATATGTACAATGATTCGTACAATTTCAATGAAGAAAAGACAAAAGTTACTTAAATAACAATAACAAATGACGATAAAAGTTATTTAAAATACATTTAAATTAAAAAAAATTCTTTTTAATTAAACTGAGCTGACAAGGAGTAAATCCAACAAGCAAAAAAGCCCCAGACAAATGAGGGCAGTCTGCTGAAGTTGAACAAACATGACCGGCTGCAGGTTTGATTGAGAATTACAGAAAACAACTAATTAAAGTGATCATCTCTGAGGATTGTTTAACAAATTGTTAGTTTGTGAGAGATATAAACTAATTTAGTACATCAAGTTTTTTTCTTTATATATATCAAATGAACTGTAATTCAAAAGCAAAGCTATTATTTTCAATCAACTGTTGTATAATATAT
>JBAMHX010000004.1:644526-658015 GCA_037177515.1 Pseudomugil tenellus
AAAAAACGTACCAATCCTGGGCATGTGGGACGTCGCCTGCTGCATGATCAGGTTCAGCTGATGTGCGTAGCAGTGGATCTAATGAGCATTTTCATAAACATCCATGATTTTGCGCTGCACACCTCCGCTGGCCCCTCTCATAACAGCAGCCCCGTCATACGCCTGGGCGATAAGTTTGGCCTTCTGTCCGTCTGGGAGGATGGCGTGTAGCCTCTCTAGGATCGCTGAGCTGATGGTGTCTGCGGAATCGTTCTGGATGTTGATGAACTCAAAGAAGCGCTCCTGTATATTACTGCTGCCATCTATGTAGCGCAGCACCAGCTGACATTGGGTGGAAATGTCCGTCCTTTCGTCTGCTTGAATGGCAACAAAATCTGCGTTCTTCAGTTTCTTCCACAATGTAGCTTCTCACCACGGACAGCATGCAGTCCAGTAGCTCGTTCTGCACTGTCTTCGATGTTCCTTTAAACACAGTGGCCGTCTTCAGGTGCTCCTCCAGCACGTTATCCAGGGAGGCAACGAAATCCACCAGCCCCCGAAAAACACCGGGGTTTTCAGACGAGTCTGTCTCATCATGCCCGCGCAAAGCCAACTCAAAAGCGCCACAAAACTTAACACAATCAATTATTTTGGATAAAACATGTCGGTTTTTATCCACCTCTTCACTGTGTCTCCGCAACGCCAGCCTGTGGCCGTCCGATGTTCTGCCTTCCTAACATGGCTAGCTTCACGCTGTTATCCCTCTGTGCTCTGGTGTTCTCGTGTTTTTTAATTTTCTCTGACAGATGCTTCATATCCCTCACTCCTGTCACTGTCCAGGCGGGATCTGTCCCTGATGTTTTAAAAAGCAAACACGGGAAACAGAATAAAGCGTTAGCATGGCTGCATCCAGCTAGCCAAGCCTTTCTGCTGTACCAGTTATGGGAAAATCCTCTAGTGTAGGGTTTTCCCCTCTCGCTTGCCGGCTGTTTGATGGTGAGGTCAGGTTGATCCGGGCCCAGCTCCTTTATCTGAATCTTCTCCATCAAAGTTCTCCTCTCAAAGGGAATTTGAAGGAGAGATCTAACGGAGATAATGCTTGTTCTTATATCAATTTCCATAGTGATCGCTATCGTGTGAAAAATGGCGCCTGTTGAGAGTTATCCAACTACATTATAGGTCAGGCTTGGGGAGATAAAATTGTCGCCCTTGATGGAACTATTTTCACTTTGCTGATAGGTTAAATTCGCGTCATACGTTCGGCAATATGATTATGCTATTGGTTAATGTGCTACAAAACCCCGCCCCCTCGCCCCAAAGCTGGACCTGACACATACAGTAAAACCATAGACTGTAAGGTAAAACCACACAGTATCTTGTTAATTTAAAAATGACAAATTTCCTTCAATTTATCACAGCGTTACTAGTTACATCAATTATGTAAATACGAAAACATGAATTTTTGACGATGTTGTCAAACCTGTGAAAAAGGTTTCTTGCTGGGGGTTGGGTGTGGATGTGGGTGTGTGTGTGTGTGTGTGGGGGGGGGGGGGGCGGTGCCCCAGCGCCCTCTATTGGCCTGATAGAAAGCATGTTCGGAACTGATCGGCATCAATAACAAAACAGAATTATGTATCGTTCTGTACTTCATCACCTGAAGTTAAGCCATAAATGGGGCCAAATCAGGGTTTTCTGTTTCAGGAAGAGGGTTTAAATAACCCAGAGTATCAGGGTAAACTCTAGCCCGTTTCACAAAGAAGGTTAAGTGTAACTCGGAGTCAGTTGCTGCGGCAACATTGTCTCTGAACCTAATCTGGTTGGCAGCAGGTTTTCTGCTGGAAACCCTCAGTTTATCTCAGTCTCCTCCTCTTTCAGAAGTACGAGCGCACAATTTCCTTAAATTAAAACCTCACTGTCCGTTTATTGACAAAGAGGATGTGCTTCTTCGCAAGGAGTTTGGTATTCACCACGAAATAATGATTAGACGTTTCTTCACCCCCGGAAACGTATCTATCGAAGCATTATGATTTTTCACTGTAAAATATATCCATGTTCGCATCTAACTGTACATCACCAATAAAACAAAACGCACACATGCTTTAATGGTTGAATCATAGTTTGATACTTCATCTTAAGTGTTTGCCAAGCCAATTGATATCTTGATGAGCGTGCATTGAACGTTCACGCTGTTTTGCATAAATAAAATCTAAAACCGTACAAATTCACTCTCTGCAATTATCACCCACACTGCCTGAAAACGTTCACAATCACTGCAATGGAGTATTAGGGCCACAATGACAAAAAATGTGGAGGAATAATGATTTTCTCTTTTCCTCACTTTGAGAATAAACCTTAAATGTCAAGAATAAAGTTGAAATATAGTTCTAAAGCAAAAAAAAGTTTACATTAACTTGAAGTCTTCCAGATTATTGTGAACCAGCTTTGCTTAAAACACAATCCCTAGTGTGGATGAGCTAGTAACCTTGTACTTTAGAGGCTTCAGCAACAAGAAAATTATTTCCCTTTTAGCACATAAACATAGCATTTTAATAAATAAGTATTCATACTTTGAAGAAACTGTATTTCGACTTTATTCTTGACATTTCATCCTCAAATCAAACCAAATGCATTTGTAAAGCTCTTATTTAACCAACTACAGGTACACAAAGTGCTGTGCAATATATGTAAAAAAAGGTAGTAATACTTACAATTAAAAGCAGGTTTGCTGACATGCCCAGGGCTGCACTGCCTAGAAGAAAGAGACAAAAACAAACCATAATTAGAGAAGCTATGCCCAAAACTCAACATCTGTCTCCTAATCATTCCATTGATTTATTTGGGAGCATGTGAAGGTAACCATTTACAGTTCAGTTCTTTTCTCTGAAAGGTTCCATATTTTGCTTTCTTTGCCATCTCACAGTCTATCCTATGCACATCTATGATAATGTTATGTATTTTGCAACATGCACCAAACTATAGTTTTGCCATACCACTCATTTGTTGCTGAGAGATTTCTATCCGTAACTGTGAACGCCTGGATCTGTATCTCTCCTTCTCTCCTCTGTGTGTCTCCTGCTCCTCTGACCTGCCCACTAAGTAGACAGAGAGGCGCTGCATGTAGTCACATGTGTGTCTGTTCACCAGCGCAGCAGCCATTGCACACTTTGTGGAGCAGATGACACGCTAAAGTTTTCAGGTAGAGGTGGGGGGAGTCTCCACTGTGCTGCGTTGGAGGGGTGGTGTCCGCCTTTTACTCTGCCTTAGCTGCACTCTTCTTTTTAAAGCAATAAAACTACAAAAACACATGAATGAATGTACAATTAAGACTAATAGAAGGTTAAAAGCTAATAAAAGTCCATTTTGGATACTGTGGCCCCCATATATAGTTCAAGTATCAAAAAACCTCACATTAGTTTGAGATAACAATAAAATGTGGGTTTTTGCAGTACATCATTACTGCATTAGACCATATTTGTTTATTTCCCCCCAACAGAAATTCCAAAGTGCATCAGTGTGTGTCATGAAGCATTGGAGAAAGAGGACCCACACAAAGAATTAATTGACAGGAAGAAAAATGAATAAATGGCAGGTTGAACAAGGGAGCAGCAAGAAGAATCTATCACTTCCTCTCACACAGAAAAAAAAACAAGCATAATCAAACTGAAGGGGGCTGATAACAAATGAGAAGCAGGTGTAGGAATAGTATCTGACAATTACATAATGAACCCAACAAAATGTCTAAGGAAATAACTACAAAATGAAAACAATTCACAAGACAAACTAAAAAACAAAGATGTTTTAAATCTGCAAATACAAGGTAACTGATGAACTAATACCAAGAAAATGCTGACCATAAAGCACAGAAATTCCAAACTAAATTTTAGGAAGTCTAACTAAAAACCAAAAAACAAACTGAAAGAAAAAAAAAGACCAGAATTGGCTTTATGCAGCGCTCCACTACTTCCTGAATTAAAGACAGCTCTTTGTTTCTTTGACATTTTCCAATACCAGTTCGGTTTATGTGAACAATATTGTTGTCATTACTGCTATTTATACTATTGTTGTTATTGTGTTTAAACACTTCTTAATAAGAAAGCAACAGATAAACAAAATGAGTTCAGTTTGAATTTTTAATAAATAAACTTTTTAGAGTAAATCAAAGATAATGTCTGTAGCTCTGTCACAATCGTAGTAAAAACAAAGCTGGATATAATTTAGATGTAACATTTTTAATGTGGAATATCCAAAAGAATGTGCTGAAAGGGAATCAGGGTGTATGTAAATAATGTGGGAACACTAGATCATCTGACAAGCAGTAGCTAAGGTTCTCAAACGTCCCGTAAAATACGGAATCGTGCTTTGATTGATAAACAAATGTTGAGTCCCGGATTGAGCTAATACGGGACGCACTTTGTTCCATATTTACATAATTTTCTAATTGCTTACACATTGTGGTCACACTCATCAGCAATATATCAAAAAATAATAATAACACAATAAAACAAGAAATACAACAGGCAACAAAAATCTCGTTTCTGGAGGTATTATTGAGACCCTTGGCACCCTCCCGTCTATGTTCGTGGGTTGGGAAATCACAGTTGTCTCAAAACCATGTTCGATACAGACTCATCAGCACTTGCAGAAATACAGACGCGAGTGGGAAGAGTCGCATCCTTGGCTGGGCATCGTCAGTGAAGATGCTTACTAGACATATTGCACCTTGTGTCGGCGAGTGTTTTCGGTCATGGATGGTGAGCTGTCCAATATCAGACAGCACGCATCAGGAGAGCAACACAGTAGACAGGCAACAACACAGAAGACCCAAGCATCGTGTCCCAGTTCCTCCTACCTTAATCATCTCCTAAGACTGATACGATATGGGATATGTCCCGACTGATTCAGCTCTTAGTTATTTCCCTATATCACGAATATAAACGTTTTAATGGCCTGCATTGGTCTGATTGATCGTGTACAATGCTGTTTTTTTTAAGTTAAAGGAATGATGATTTATTTAAAGTAACATAGATACAAAAAACTTTTTTAAATGGATAAACAGTTAATAAATAAATATAAAATTAATAAACATGTAGGGAAACCTTTACTTAAAAATATTAACAATGCATTTCCTGGATTTAAATCTTTGTAAAGTTTTGTTTTTTATGTCACACTGTTGTTGGAAATTGTGTCAATTACATGACTTCACTTAAACAAACAGGAGGTAAACATATACTGTTTGATATAATAACTTATATCCCACTCCTCCCCTCTATGTTGCTGTTAGCTTAGTTTTCTTACTCATGGACTCAAGTCATAGACTGTATATAAGAGAGATCAAAGTACAAATGGTTCAAAAAGATAATACCTGCAGCAAGAACAGTTGTAACTACACTTTGAAAGTATTGACTTTATTTAATTTATTGTCTATTAGTTCAGTTGTTGAACACTCTGCTTGCAGAAGAGTATAAGTCCCAGTAGTGCTGTTGCAATGTAACTGAGCACACAGTGTTAAGTCAATTAATAACACAATAGCTATGTTTTGTGCTTATGGCACTTTTTTTTATATATATATCCATCCATCCATCCATCCATCTTCTACCGCTTATTCCCGAACGGGGTCGCGGGGGGGCTGGAGCCATTCCCAGCTACACAGGGCGAGAGGCGGGGTACACCCTGGACAGGTTGCCAGCCTATCACAGCTTTATGTTGCCTATTTAGCAACTTTATATCCAACAATGTTGCACAGCAAAGAATATATTCATTGCTAATACAGCATTTCAATCTTTAAGTTTGATTAATTGCTCTCTTGATTAATCATTTACTTAGGACACTAGCACAAAAACAAAAGCTTTGTGCTAGTGTAGCACGTGTTTTTTAATTTTGGAAAGGGGCAATCCTAACTGCAGTGTATGAGCTAAAGAAGATTTCCAAATCTTTCTTCACTTTCTTCATATAACACACAATGTCATGCATGACTACAGCATTTTATTTTGCACACTTTTCCTGAATGATCATTTTCAGAAAGACGTTGATAGACCAGAACAACTTTTCTGTTTTCAGTTTTCACATTTTCTGCTGAAACTTTATTTCTCTGCTGGAATGCTTAGCAAGTGTCTGCATTTTGTCATCCCTTCCTGAATGAACAACTTTTTAACTTGGCTGTACAAATGTTTCAATTGGTAATCTTGCTTTTTTATGTTTCTAGCCTAAACATATTTAACTTAGTAACATGCAAGTGCTCACTCTCCTTAACACCCGTCAGTTTTGGTGTTTGGTTGCACTACATAAAAACTAGGGGTGTCACGATTCTTTAAATCTTCAATTTGATTTTTGATTTTAGGTTGATGTTTCGATTCTCGATTTTTATATAATTAAATAATTTTCTTACAGCACAATGGCCCATGCAATTTTTAGATTTGTCTATTCTACTATGTTTCTTTTTATTGTCACACCGCGGTGAGGTTTTGTCTCAATTTCCTGTATTTATTTTGAAGGTTAACTCTCCTCTTGTTTCAGGTCACTTGCCCTTCCTCCTGTGTCACCAGTCTGGTCTTCCCTGATTATCTAATTGTGTCTACCTGCTTTCGATTACCCTCCTGTGTTTAAATAGTCTGTGTTTCCCTTGTCTTGTGCCAGTGTGTTGTCTCCATGTGTTATCACCAGCTGTCAGTCAAGTCACAGTCATGTAAGTTAGTCTAGCTCATTTTGTTATTTGGTTTTTCGTTGTTTGACTTCACTTAGCAGTAATCCTTAGTTTAGTAGTCTTTTGGTTTTGCCTCCAGTGAGTTTTTGTTTCTATTTTCATTCCAGCTATAGCCTTTTTTTGTTAGCTACAGTTTTTGGTGAAGAATAACGTCCCACTCATGACTTTCTAACCCTGCGTCTGAGTCCAGTCCATGTTCCTGCCTGACAATACACAATGGCCAGCATGGACTCAGCAGGGACACCACAATAGGCTGCAGTTCTTCAAGAACAGGAGGCACGCTTGTCTCATCAGGAGGAGTTCCAGACAGCCATGGCCTCCCACATCGGCATATTATGGACCAAGATTCAAGACCTATTGGATCTGGTGGGAAAACCAGTTCCTGCTCCGCCTGTGGGACTGGCGGCTGCTTCACCTGTCTCAACCACACCTGTTTGTGAATCTGGACTAAGACTGGCCCCCTCCCGAGCTTTACTCCAGAGAGCCTAAAAATTGTAAGCCATTCCTCATAGACTGTTCCATTCATTTTGAGCCTTCTCCCCATGCTTTTCCCACAGACAGATCCAAGATTGCTTTTATGATATCCCATCTCTCGGGACGGACTAGGACCTGGGCTACGGCCGAGTGTGCACAGAGCTCTTCTCTCTGCAGTTCTCTGTCTGAATTCCAGGATGCTGTGCAAAGCATCTTTGACCCAGTATCCTGTGATCGGGAAAAGGGTCGAGAACTGAGTGGCCTGAGGCAAGGAGGAGACTCCATCAACGATTATGCCATTCGTTTCCCCACTCTGGCTACTGAGAGTGGTTGGAATTCCACAGCATTGTATGATGTTTTTCTTAAAGGTTTTGCCTACCTTATTCAGGAGCTGTTGTTACCACTTGATTTGTCTCCTGATTTGGACTCACTGATTGCTCTTGCCATTCGGACAGACAATCGCCCCCGGGAGCTGGCTCCTATGCAAGGGGGTGGAGTTCCGGGCAAAAGAAAGAGTCTTCGTTCTCAAACGCTGGCCAAGTAAATTCAGTCTCAGCAGCCTTCAGATTCACAATCTCACTCGTTCTTTGAGAGCAAAGAGGAGGCCATGCAGGTAGGGCGGGCCCAGCTCTCCCAGGAGGAGAGGCTCCGCCGTTTGCAGGAGGGCTTGTGCTTTTACTGCGGGAAGTCAGGACACCTTGTTGCTGTCTGTCCGGTCAAGAGGGCCTTTTCGGCCAGTCAAGGCAGGGTGGGAGAACCCATGCGTCGGAAGCTCACTCCAGTCAAGGTAAACCACAATGACATTTTTACTGATCTCAGTGCTCTAATTGATTTGGGAGCAGATGAGAACTTAATAGATTGGAATCTAGACAAGAAAATCAGACTCCAGACCAAACTTTTAGAACATCCTTTCAAATGCAATGCTTTAAATGGTGTAGAACTTTTCAAAATCCCACACAAGACTGAGCCCCTTGAAGTTCACATCCAGGGGCATAAAGAACTGTTGAACTTTTTTGTGTTTAACTCACCCATTCAGATCTTGGTTTTGGGACACCCATGGTTGGTCAAACATAATCCTCACATTGATTGGAGGTCAGGGCATGTTTTATGCTGGGGAGAGGAATGTGAAAGTCATTGTTATGATTTATCTGTTCCAGAGCACTCTAAGACTATGATTAATATTATGTCTACTGACTCCACCGCAGACTCCGAATACCCTGATCTAGGCTCTGTGCCAACGTGTTACCATCACCTCAAAGAGGTATTTAGTAAGACAAAGGCCCTGTGTCTTTCTCCTCATCGTTCCTACGACTGTGCCATTAATTTGGTTCCAGGCTTTACCATCCCCAAGGGACGCTTGTACTCTGTTTCATGTCCAGAAAAAGACGCCATAAAGGAGTACGTCAAGACTTCGCTCAAGGCAGGGCTCATTCGCTCTTCATCTTCACCTGCTGGAGCGGGTTTCTTTTTCGTAAAGAAGAAGGATGGCTCTCTGAGATCATGTATTGACTATGGTCCCCTAAATGACATCACAATAAAGAACCTATATCCCTTGCCTCTTATGACCTCAGTTTTTGACCAGATACAGCAAGCTAATGTCTTTACCAAGCTCGATCTGAGAAACGCCTACCATTTAATCCAGATCAAAGAAGGGGATGAATGGAAGACGGGTTTTAACACACCCAGGGGCCATTATGAATACTTGGTCATGCCTTTTGGACTCACAAATGCTCCCGCAGTATTTAAGGCCATGATTAACGATGTTCTTCGAGACTTCCTGGATCTATTTGTTTATGTTTATCTTGATGACATTTTGATTTATGGAATCGCACAAGCTTCATGTATCTAAAGTGTTGCAGAGACTTCTAGACGATAAGCTAAATGTTCTTTTGGTTTTGGCTCCTTTGAGTGAGTTTTTGTTTCTATTTTTATTCCAGTTATAGCCTTTTTTTGTTAGCTGGAGAATTTTTTTGTTTGGTGAAGAATAAAGTCCCGCTCATGACTTTCTAACCCTGTGTCTGAGTCCAGTCCATGTTCCTGCCCGAAATTTATTCGTTAAATTTTGCAAAGTAAATCTTATTTCAAAATATGTTGGACATATAAACACCTTTCATTAATTTATTGTGTAACATATCACATTAGGCACTTATAGTCTAATTTAAATAATTTATTTACAATACAAAAGTAAAATTCTTGTTCTCAGTCAAGTTGAAAAACAACACAAGCAAATAATACCAATAATAACAATATGCAGTCACAATCATTGGCACAGTGTGATGTGACAGTGATGTAACCATCAGTTGCTCTTGAAGTCCAGACATCTATTGTTAAGGCAACGTACTCTGCATTGCCCAACCCCCTAAAAACGTTTTCTTTAATATCTTCGTATATGTAAGGCAACACTTAAGTTGTGAGATGTGACTTGTTGCCATACTGTGTCGTGGCTAAAGTACCTAATAAAATGTTTAAATCCAGCGTTTCAATCCATTGAATCATTACATTACGTTACAGTCATTTAGCAGACGCTTTTCTGGGAAGCGACTTACATTTTTGGGTCATAAGGTTTAGTGTCTTGCCCAAGGAAACTTCAGCATCAGGGGAAGCCTGATGCTGAAGTTTTATATATATATGCGGAAGTTTTTGTCCACCAACTTTCAGGTTAGCAAACAACTGCTCTTACCTCCTGAACTACAGCCTCCCAATCAGGCTTCAGGTCTGTTTCTAAAAATAGCTTTACAGCGTTAGTTATAGCTTTCATGCGAATGGAGGTCCGGTTGTAAAAGCTAAATCTCTGTGATGCCGACAAATCTGTCCCATAGTGTTTCCCATAGCAGAGTAAAGTGCACACACATAGCATATCAAAGCACTGTAGTGTTCTCCTCAACAACGTGAACATTGTCAACATAACACATCGGAAGCGCAAAATATTTCCTCACTGATGATTTAAGAGAAGCAGGAGGAGCTTCAAGACCAGGGTCCTGCAGTTACTTTATCACTTTTCATAGCGTCATAAACTGCAGGTTAGCTAACGTCGTGATGAGCGTTTACTTCTTTGCACGCCGCCTGTAAAGTTTTGATCGATTTTGATAAAAGATCTAAATCGTGACAGCGCTAGTAAAAACGTGGAATAAAAGACTACATACTATGTCATTTCCAGTTCTATTGGAAACATTTAATTATGTTGTTCTACATATTCATATTTTGTTTGGCGAAACCTGCATAATGCTTATTATTTGTAAATATTGGACCTTTGTAGATTAGTAAATTGAATCAGGGAATTCAGCTTTTTGTCCGATCCATCAATCACATCAATGTCAGACACCAATGGCATTATTGTATAGAATCGGCCTCAACTCAAAACTAAACCAATCTACCCTGTAAATCTGAAATCTTACAAAATAAAGAAGAGCTTATAGACAATAAAAACTGAAAAACAACAAAGATTAAAAAAAAAAAATACTGGACTTGTAGAGGCTGACAGAATGACTTATAGATACATGGAAAACAAATCAAAATCCACACAACAAAGCCATCAGACTTAAACACTGTCAAAGCAGTCTATGCTACATGGACTGGTCGGATGGAGAAGCCATGACGTGGAAAGAAAAATTGGGAACGTGAGGGAGAGTTGCAAAGATACAGATGTGTTCTCTGCCATGAGAGTCAGCAGACTAATGCCATTGTCCAATCAATCACTCTACCTCTTTACAAAAGTTTAAATCACGTTACCCCTTATGAAATACAAAGTAGGACCCTTATTTGCATCCAGAACTGCCTTAATTATTGGTTATTATGTTCCAAAAGCAGTTGGAGATGATTTGAGCTTTGTGATATGCTGCATCATCTTGCGGGAAGTATCCATCAGAAAATGTTACACTGCTCGTAAAGGAATGGACATGGTCAGCAACAGTAATCAGATTACAGCACTGCCAGCTTGACTCGCTGATACTATGTAGGATTGATCCATGTCCATGATGTTTCCATTATATTTTGATCCTACCATGTGAATGTGGGGGTGAAACGGAGACTCATCAGACCAGCAACGTTTCTCGATCTATTGTCCAGTGTTGGTGAGTCTGTGCGAATTGTAGCATCAGTTTCTTGTTCTTAGCTGCAGAAGTGGCACTTAGCGTGGTCTTCTGCTGCTGTAGAACATCTGCTTCATGGTTGGACATGTTGTGTGTTAAGAGATGATCTTCTGTGTATCTTGATTGAAACCAGTTCTCATTTGACTTCCTGCTTCCTTTTTATTAACTCCAACCAGTCTGTACATTCTCCTCTGACAACAAATGACAACAAGTCATTTTGATCCAGAAAACTGCTGCTCACTGGATATTTTCTCTTTTTAGACCATTCTCTGTAAGAGTTTGAGGTGGATGTACTGAAAATTACATTTTTTGTGATGAAAATTCTTATATTTTTAGACTTACTAATGAGGTAATTAAGTTCAAAACAACCCTGATGTTATTGAAAACGTTGGAAATTATTATTCAGACATTTTATCTAGTTATCCAAAATTACACGTCAGCACATTGTGTATGTATATGTGCTTTGTTTCTCTATGGATATTGTGGGCAGTAGGTGCAGTATAGCATCAGGCTGGACCTGCTTGTGCAATTCCTGCAGTAGTTTCAGTGTAGAGACGAAGCTGAAGCTGCTACCAGTTTCTGTGAATGAGTCGATATGAAGGTGAATCTCATATCTTCAGACTGACAGGCAAAGCACACCCATGCCACATGAGAATCCAGACCAATCACCCCGGATAGCACACAACTCACATCTTCCCTCATGCGCCCAGACACACACACACACACACACATACACACTTAGTGAGACCAGGAACTTGCCTTTTTTATTTAAATGCAATAAATATTTAATTTGTGAATGTGTTGTGAAAGATCACACGAGCATGCACACAGGACCCATTGCTGAATATGCAACACTGATAAATATTTCAGTACCTCATTTCCCCAATCCCCGGTTGACTCGCCAGGAACCTGGAGCTGATCCTGGCAAGAATTAAGCATGTTTTTCTTGCAGTAGTTATTCTGTAAGAACAGGCACTATCTTGCTGATTTGCAGAGTTCCTAGTGTCTGGGCTTGATCCATTGTAAGGTGGAGACCTGATTGAAGAACAGTATATATATTCCCAACTCTCTCATATGGGTTTGTCCCAGGCAACACTGAGTAGTTACGTGATCAACAGTTTGAAATCCAGATATTATTACGGTGTGCAGATGCAGTTAATCATGAAATGTAAACATGATAAAACCAAACTTAGGTTGGTTACAGACTTTCTAAACATGTTAGCCACTTAGACCAGTGTTAAGTCTAATGATAACTGGCTGAAAACAATGGATTACTCTTGCAGTATAATTTCAGTTATAAAAACAACACTGAAAGTGATGTGTTTTGGAAGATAAAAATCTTGTGGCAATAGTTCAGAACTTGTTAAGCATCTAAGTCTGACATCAGTGAAGATGCTGTTATGGAGGATTTTAATGAGGTTTTGCCAGACAAGATTAGCAGTGTTTATGGATCCTGTTCAGATATGGTTTCTTATTTGCTAGTAGAGCTTAAGCCATCATTTGTCGATTCCATATTGACTTGTGTTCTTAAACAGAGATTTCCACTAGAATGATTTTGTAATGCATAAATGCAGTTTGTTCCAGGTTAGTGAAGATCTGCTCTACTAATTCTACTACTACCACTTCTTTTTACATCCACAAAGCTCTCCAACTGCTTTCTCAAACATGACAGTGACACGACTTCCACAGTCATCAGATCCACATCCAAGCATCTTTGGGTGTGGTGGAACCGGTAGATTCTCATCATGGACGTGCAACCAGAATATCTCCAAAAACCTTGTAGTGCTTCATGTCAATATGAACCAAAATCTTTGAGAAATATTTCAATACATTCTTGACTGTGAAAGCAAGAATTAAAAGTGCTTATTACAATATTTATTTATTTTGCATTGTTTTGTAAACCAAAAAGTCATTTTCAGTGATCTATACAATAGTTATATAATCGTGCCTGTATAAGATACTTATAACCAAAAACTCCCACCATTCAGGGCAAATCTGACAGGACTGTGGTGCTACTCACCAACTGAGGAAGGAGGCATGGCCGATGCGTTTCAGTAAACTTCAGAAGTTTTATTGTCAGGGGCCACATTTAGAGCATAGACACACACATATACACTCACCGGCCACTTTATTAGGTACACCTGCCCAACTGCTCATTAACACTTAATTTCCAACTCAGTACATTTAGGCATGTTTCATGGTCAAGACAATCTCCTGCAGTTCAAACCGAGCATCAGTATGGGGAAGA